>CBVK0100135012.1:0-14578 GCA_900067695.1 Picea abies | reverse complement strand
TGAGGTTTCTTCATGGATTTTTATAGCATTGCATTGGGTGATTATGTAACTCCTTTGTAGTGTGAAAAGAGGCTCTTTAGGGCTTTATTAGGTCTTTGACCAACCTACCATGCGGATTCAACTCAGATTTGAGGGTCAAATCGGCTTGGGAGCTGATCCATAAGTGGTTGGGAGGATGACCAATTCAATAAATGCGTCGTTTAGCAGGTGCACGGGTTTTTGCGCCAACAGCCGTGCATTGTGCGCGTATGCGCGCATGGTACGTTCCTGTTCCACGCATGTGCGTGCGCACCCAGCTTCTGTAAAGCACTCTTCAATTTTTGGTTACTTTGTATAGTTTTTGACCTTTTTGGAATGTTGTGAAATTAATTCAGTGCCATGAATGACTTCATTACTGTTTGATGATGCTGAGTTCTTGTCGTCATGTGCGGATGAAATTTCAGTGATAACAGATGCCCCCTGATGGATGAGGTTAGGAGCATACATATAGCCGAAATCCATCAATGTTTCTTCTACTGAGAATGTTGTTGTAAGGGAGAGAAATAGTGGGATCATGTAGAGCGATTTGTTGGAGAAAAAAGGAACCGGTAGGACCCGACCTTGTGAGAGTTGTGCAGAAAAATAGAAAACTGTGTACAAACGAGGCGGGCATGCGCCATGCTCGTGTTATGTAAATATGAAAAAGGATGACTGAAGTGTTGGTGTAGACAACTGCAACGCCCTCGAGGGTGGTAATGATAAAGGCAGAAGACAATTCTACAAAGGAACAGACTCTAAATAATAGGCAATGATTGCGGTAAGAATCAACGACGATGATGAAGGCATTGATGGCCCTACCAAGTTCAGAGCTCTTCGGCAAATGATAAAAATAACTGCAATAGTCGCAAAGCAAGACCCACCGTAACATGAGAAATTGTTGGCGTCGAATGTTATGGGGGCCAACAACAGCAGGGAGCAATGGTGTTTCACCCTGTGCCGTCCAAGATCTCTCATTGAATAGAGAATGAGAATCAAGATACTGTTGCCCTTCTGGAAAATTGTGCTGATGTCGACAAAAGGGGGACGTGACTTCTAGAAGCAAAGGGCTTCATGGAATCTACTGAGGTGAGGAAGTGGTAGAGGTACATGGACGAAGTCAAGACATGGGAAGACTCAAGACTGCCCTTGGTTGGAGGATGTATGAGATAAAAAGTGGCCGCAACCACGTAAGAAGGTCGAGTGTCAGGGGGACAACAAGACCGGTGATAAGTTGTGCCAGAGGCGGGACAAGGTGAACAAATTTAGAGGGTAGAGGTAAATGATCCGTGGAGTACTCTGAAGATATGGACGATGCCGAAAAGGGTAGATGATAAGTAAAAATCCAGCCAAGGGTGACATGGGTTGCATGTGGCCCAAAGGAAGCAAGTCTCCAATGGTGACGACAAAAGAAAATGTAATGACTGGAAATAAAGGCATTTGTACAATAAATAATGAATAATTTGGGGAGAAATGTACAAATACAGAAACGGGTGCCCCAGTGTGAAATGAGTGCCCCAGGGAGGGAAGAACTTTCTTGGAAAACTGATGAAGGGTGGGGGCCCCATTGGTGAGTTTCTGTATGAGGTAGGCGAAATGAGGATAGGTTTGCAGATGGGCAAATAGATTGTGGATGAAATGGAGGGTTCATGATACTGCGGAGGTGCAGTTAAAAAAGAATAGAACTGTAAAGAGATAATCTGGGAGTCCAGGTGGGAAAGCTAGAAAAATGAGGAGAAGGAGTATGTGGCTGACTCACGACATGATGAAAGACTATTGGGACTCCCATCCCTAAAGGGTAATGAAGAACAACATGAGTGTCAAAAAAGTGCCAAAAGGTGCTATGAATGGGACAACTCATGTGGGTAAGAATGCTACCGAGTAACAATACCGAAGATGCAAATGAAGGTGTGGGTACTGCAGAGCCGGGAATGAGGATCCTAAAGGCCAATATCAGCGGGTGTGACTGGAAATGTAAATGCAATACAATGGGAGATACTACATGCCAGTGCAGAATATATACCTGAAGGGATGATGTCAATGACCGATGAGCAAGTACCTGCGCACATAACAACCAAATACCCAAAGTGAACAATATCTGAAGAGAATCAAAGATATTAGCATGTATTTGACAAATGTGACAATGTGCGTGCGTACCTAAGCATGATATGAAAAAAAGGCGCCCCAGGGGCTCGGGATGAAAAGTGACCCAGGGACAGCTATGATGTAGGTGGTGGGATGCTGATCCCATGGCTGAAGACGGTTTGAAAAATGGACACCTTGGGCTCCCGAAATGGTGAGTGGAAGTTTGGAAAAAGGCCTATATATAGCTGTAGGGCCCACATTGCCACCTCATTTGTACCTGCTGCAACAATGACTGGACGAGCAGATTTCAGAGGAGATTTGGAGATTTGGGGAGGACGAGGCATCCGATCGACATTCTACGAGTATCAAGTTAGTGGTCTGATCATCCTGTATAGAAATAGGGTTTCAATTTTTGGGCAGGGTGTGTACGGGGGGCCGTACAGGGGTATTTAGGGGGTTTATAGGGGGTGTGGGGCCCACATGCATGGGAGATTCGGTGAAAGGCGTGCATACGTGTGTTCCTATAAATCGAACATACGTGCATGGATGCACGGAAGGGGGAATTTAAGGCGTGCCCGAGGGGCGCGCCTGTGAAGTGAATAAGCATGCATCAGTGCGCGCCTATAGGTTGGACAGGCACGCACCGATGCGCGTCTGTACAATGAAAAGGCGCACGTGAGGGCGCACCTGTGAAGTGAACAGGTGCACACTGATGTGCACCTGTTTAGTGTATAGGCGCGCATATATGTGCGCCTGTGTGATGAACAGGCACGCATGGGTGCGTGCTTGTGGGAACAAAAACCGCGCCTAGGAGGCAAGGTTGAAGGGTAAAAAAAAGAGTCTTTTTGATGCTATTGACGGTTATCTGATCTAATATAGGACTCTGTGTTGGTTGCAGGTGGCCAACAGTGATGATGCCAATGCGGTGGCGAGAGAGAGACTGGGCCCAGTTGAGAGATGTTGTGGCTATTGAGGAGCCTGGGGTGAGAGCGACTTTAGCAACCTGTGGGTTGCTAAAGTTTTTTGAGTGCCCACTGATACGGGCACAGGAGTACTTACTACAGTTCCTGATCCAGATGTGGAGTCTGGAGCTGCACTGCTTCCTCATGCGAGGAGAGCAGATCCCCTTCACTGCAGTGGAGGATGTATATTTTCTGAATGGGCTCCCCTTTCAGGGAATGCCCCTACCGGTAGAGCCTGTGCTGCCGAGGGATATAGCCCTTGCGACTATAGGCGAGCGATACTGCTCAGGTGAGAACTTCATGTCGGGGACTGTGGTGAGCATTAGTGCTATAGACTCCCTAGCTCATCGTTGCATAGCGGCGATGATAGTTCATATATATGGGTCACTTGCGACCCAACGGATTAGTGGTGGCCAACTGCTAGTGTTGGAGAGAGTGGTGGGCGACGAGCAATTCGCATGGGGACTAACGATGCATGGGCGGACGGTAGCGCAGTTGGACCGTTGTCAGTCCACAGGTACAGGAGAGTTCACTTTTGGGTCTATCCTGGTAGCTTGGTTTTTGGAGAGGGTGTCGATGCTGCGCCCGAGAGTTCTACTGGAGATGCCGGGGGCACAAGAGCAGCGATTGAGGCGGTGGTCTATAGTTTTGGTTCGCCATGGTGGTGGTGAAGGTAGTCACTATTTTTCAGCGGATGCGGCATGGATATGGCGGTAGATGCCACAGGTAGTACTTCGGTACCCCTATGCTGGGGTTGACTTCAGGGGTGACTCAGACATGGTGCTGCCTCCAGGGGAGGGGTTCGACCATCGAGGTACATTTAGTTTTGTGTATGTTTTTTATTTATGTTGTCTTTTGAGATATTAGTCCATATGTATGTGATATAGATGCTGATACTATCTGTTGGTTTGTTGTTTTGTGCATGTGTAGATGTAGCACCTCGTGGGCGCGAGGTGGAGATGCAGAGAGTGCCGGCTCAGCGAGAGCCGGAGAGACTATCGCATGGACTGAGACGACGGCGGGATGATGCCGCGGGGTGACCAGCAGAGCCCAAGAGGGCAGTGAGGAGGCATTGATTCGATGACCCTGGTGCGCGGCCATCTCACCCTCCTGCGACGGTGGTTGGAGTTGATTTTGATGGCATACGTCGTTGTCTAGAGACGGTGTTGCAGGACGTGCCTGAGGGCATGTGGACACATATCTAGGATGAGAGCTTCCTGGAGCAGTGTGTGGGGGTGTCGCCACCATGGCGGGCCATAGTGCGGCGAGCAGTAGTGCTGGCTGCGATGACTAGTGGACGCCTGCCGCCAGGGTAGGAGGGTCCTGTGGGTGGTCCCCCACCACCTGGGGCAGGTGGTGGTGTGCCACCACCTCCTCCTGAGGGAGGAGCAGGTGGTGGTGCGATAGAGGCACCATGACTGATGTATGATGTATATCTTTTTGGTTTTATATAGGCTGGTGAGCCGATTTTTGTACCAAGGTGTTGTGATGGCCTCCAGGCACATGTATTTTTGTATGTAAACATGCGGATGGCCTAATGGGCCTTTATATATATATGAGTATACATATTTTGAGATCCTGATGTTGTCTACATGTGTTTTTGTGGATGATGATGATGATGTCTATTCTATCTATATGTTGTGACAGGATTTATGAGATGTTTAGGTATGTGTAGCTTGATGTGATATATTCCAATCTAACACCATGTTAGCTATTAGATCTGTTGTTTGATTCAATTGTCTTGGAATATGTGTAAATGTAATGGAATCAAAATGTCGAGATAACAGTCTAACCTGCAGGTATTTGTGAAAGAGGCACAGATCACGTACGCGGTACACATTGTTGAGCTGGAGAACGACTAGTTGAGAGTCGAGGAAGACACTGAGGTGACGAATATGATGACGCTGGGCATCGGCCAGGAGGCCAATGACCGCAGTTTATTCAGATTGGTTGTTGGTTGCTGGCCCCAAACATATGATGCTGGAATGTAGCATTTCATGTGAGGGGGTGTATAGATCCCAAGTATCTTAAGCGAGATTTTGCATCCAACAACTGGCGCCGTCAGCGTAACCAATGTGGTAGGCTAGTGGAGGAATCATCTGTCAATAGTACAAAGGATAGTTTTTAGACGAAGGGGTAGGAGGAAAATATTAAAAACACTAAAAAAGAAGAAATAACCTAAAGTAGAATGACTACTTCTAAGCATAAAATTTCTTGAGGTATAACCCATTGACGGGTTCCTTGAGTGAGAGGCCTTCGGGGGAGGCCAGGATGTATGCGCCTTTGGTGAGGCAATGTTGGATGATGTAAGGGCCATGCCAAAATGATTCGAATTTTCCATGGCCAAAGGTATCATGAGCGATATCATAGGCCAGGACGAGGTTTCCTTCGCGGAATGATCGAAGGTTGACATGGCGATAAAAGGTATCTTTGGATCATTTTTTAGCTTCCTCGTTGTTCTGTAATGAAGATCGACGATATTTATCCAACAACTCCAAGTTTAGCAAGCGCTGCTCCATTGGAGCAGTGTCAGGTAATAGCTCAATTGTGGTGCGTAAGGTGGGTATTTCACACTCAATGGGAGGAGTTGCCTTAACCCCATGGACTAAATGGAATGGCGTGAAACCAGTAGCGGTCTTTACTGTCGTTCAATAAGCCCATAGCGCAGAAAACAACATATGATGCCAATTGGTTTTATGTTTATTAACCGTGCGCTGTAACATGGTCTTGAGGACTTTGTTCATTGCCTCGACCTGCCCGTTTGACTGAGGATAATATGGTGAGGCAAACTCATGAGAGAAGCCTAACCGAGATGAGAGTTCGACAAAGATCTCATTCTCGAAGTGTTTCCCATGGTCGAAAACAAGTTGGAGTGGTACTCCAAAACGGGATATGACGTGATTGAAGAAAAAATGTGCTGCAGTGTCAGCGGTGTTGTTGAAAGTGGGCATAGCTTCGGCCCATTTGGTGAAGTAGTCAATGGCGACAATGATGTATTTGTGACCATTGCTAGAGGGTGGATTGCAAGTCATAAATTCGATGCCCCATTTACAAAAAGGGCCCGCAGTAATGATAGGGTGAAGAAGAGCGGGGGGAGCTTGGGCTTTGTTGGCATAGCGCTGACATTTCTCACATCGTTTCACAGCATGAATGCAATAATGAAATAGGGTCAGCCAAAAATAACCATCTCGGATAATCTTTTGAGCAGTGGATATACCCGAAAGATGGCCCCCACATGCGCCGCTGTGGCAGTCGTTTAATACTCTATCGGCCTCGTCAATAGTCAGGCACCGACGAAGAATGGTGTCGACGCCCCGCTGGTATAGGATGTTGCCGATGAGGAGATAGCGGGGGGCCTGATGGCGAATACACAGACGATCATCTCGTGATAGGTGGTTAGCGAAATTTTGAGTTCGTAGGTAGACGAGAAGGTCGTCGTACCAAGGATCATCTGCGGTGATGTAAAAGAGATGTTCGTCAGGAAAGTTGGTGTTGATGGGGGCACTGGTGGTGTCAGAGGGAAGGGCCGTGACAAGTTCGGCGAGAACAAGGGCCTTCTTACTCTTAGGTGTTGAAAACTCGAGGTCGTACTCCTAAAGGATAATGATCCATCGAGTGAATTTTTTGTTAATTTGTCGACAGCTGAGCAAGTATTGCATAGGGTTGGAATCTGCGACGACCTTTATGGTGCGAAGCAGAATGTAATGGCACAGTTTCTGGACTGCGAGGACAACTGCAAGAGCAAGTTTCTCTTCATGTTTGTACTTCAAGGGTGGTCCTGAGAGGTTCTTAATAACGTAGTAAATGACACGTTCATGATTTTCATATCCGAGTTGGACGAGGACGCCGGCTACTGATACAGCTGATGTTGATACGTAGAGGATGTAGTCGCGATTATAGTCAGGTGAACTAATTAAAGGTGCATTTGAAAGTGTTTCTTTAAGATCGTCAAATGACTGTTGGGCATAGTGATCCCAATGAAAAGGGATGTCGTGACGTAGTAAGCAGAGGAAACCATGTGCACGTATGGCATAATCAGGAACAAAGCGCCTGAGAAAGTTGGCTTTGCCCTGTAGACTCTGAGGTTGTCATAAATTTCGAGGAGGTGGAATTTCGATGATAGCTTTGAATTTGAGGGGGTCTATGGTAATATCGCTTTGGGAAATGATAAAACCGAGGAGGTGCCCTGCGGTGATGCAAAACACGCATTTGAGGGATTCAAGCGAATGTTGTACTGGCGACACCATTGAAAGATGATTCGTAAATCATCGAGATGTTGGGTGCGTTTCTTGGGCCGAGATGTGAGGTCGTCCAAGTAGGCGAGGATGATTTCAGCCAGATCATGAAAGATGTATGTCATTGCCCGCTGAAAGGTTGGGCCGGTGTTTTTTAAGCCGAAAGGCATGACACAATATGCAAAAGTACCCCATGGGGTAATGAACGCAGTTTTATATTGATCAGCTGGGTGGATTTGAATTTGGTTATAGCCAGAGAATTTGTCCATAAAGGAGAGAGCTTCGTGGCCGACGCAGTCGTCGATAATTTGATCGATGAAAGGCATTGGAAAGTTGTCTTTGGGACATGCATTATTGAGATTGTGAAAATCTATGCAAACAAGGATAGTGCCCTGTTTTTTATCAATGGATACAGGGTTGGAAACCCATGAAGTGTAAGCGATGGGGTAAATAAACCCGGTCGTACGTAATTTGTGAATTTCAGCTTTGATAGCCGCGGCTTTGGATGGGTGTAGTGGTCGCTGTTTCTGGTGAACTGGTGTGATGTCAGGCCAGGTTTCGATGCGATGCTCAACAATAGATGGGTCGAGGCCAGACATTTCTGTGTATGACCAAGCGAAAATATCCCTATATTCTTGGAAGAGTGTTTTATATGCGGCGATTTCCTGAGGAGTGCAAGCATCTCCTATGATGATTTCTTCGACAATGTCATTTTTGATGGAAATGTCGATTTTGATGGTGGGGGGAATGTTGGCCATATTACCTTCTTCAAAAGCGTCAAGGGCAGGAATGGGATTCTTGAACCAATCAATAGGCCCGAATGCGATAAAATCTTTGGTTTCGACCGCGTAAATGGGGTTGTGGTTAGGAGGCATGGGGGCTTCCTGTGGAGAGAAGAGGGCGCGATGATGTAGCACATCCCAGGGAGAGTCTGGGTGGTTCAGCTCTTCGAGTATTTCCTCGTCGAATAGGAAATGCCGAGAATACAAGGGGTCGTGAGGAGTGATCTTAGTGACAGTGTGATTGCCCCCTGATGAAGAAGCAGGGGGAACAATGTTAGGAGATGGGGAGGGTTCACTTGACATAAACCATATATTGAAGTACTGAGGAGTACCCGTGGTGGTTGGATGGAGAGTCTCCGTAGGGGAATGAGCCGGAGAGTTGGGGGGGGTACGGGGTAAATCCTCAGAGACATCATTTAAGAACCATGGAGGCATTGGGAGTGCCTCGGGCTCTGGAGAAATGACATGAAGATCCTCGAGTGATAAAGTAAGGTCAATTATCGCTTCTGCGGGTTGATGACATAGGGCCAATTGACGTTGCCTGTATGTAAGGATCATAGGAAACTGATATGTCAAATGAGTTAGTGAATCATAGAGAGAGAAAGGGAATCTCATACGTTCATTGACTAAAGTGGTGACATAATGAATGTCAGTGATATTTGAAGAGGACGTAGTAGGGCATGGGTTGTTCTGGAAGTTCTGGCGTACGACCGCTAATGTCTATCGAAAGCGCGGCAGTGCTGGGCAATGGTGAGTGTAATGGCCATAATATGAACATATAGCACAAGCATATTTGTTCCTCAACCCTTTACTACTGGAAGGGTTGGTGGTAGTAGTGGGACTAGCAGTAGTGGTGGGTGTTGTGGGAGTTTGATTGAGGGGGATCAAATTCCACAATTCAGGTAGGGATGGGCAATTGTTGGTTTGGTGGCCCTCTTTCTCACATAGTACGCAAGGTGGTGGGATGTGTGGAGGAAGTGGAGTGGTGGGCTCCTTATTCTTCCTTCTGCCCCCAGCTGTAGCAGGGGGGTTAGTGAGTATGGGGGTAGGGGGGTAAGGATGAGAATCGTCATGGGAAGTCCTTTCTGTGGGGGAAGGGATGGTCGAGGGACCATCTCTGGTGGGTGTAAATACCAAACTAGGATTGCTAACACCATATTAGGTAGTGTGAGCGTTGCGGCTACCTGGAAAGATTCAATACCTGGGGGAGGGTAAAAGAAGGGAATTTGGGTGAGGGGTTGGGGGAGTGTTTCCCAAACGGGATTATTCCCTTGAGGGGATGTGGATTCGTGGACTGTTGAGTTTGACGAGTGCGTAGGAGGCTCCGATGAGAGTGGTGCTGCGACTATTGAGATGTCAGGAATAACTGAAGTCTCCTGAGGAGGAAGGGCATCCTCCGTGTGAGTTCCGTTAGATGAAATGATGCATACTTGATTACGGGGAAGGAGTGGTGGTGCTCCATGGTACGTCCCTAACAAGGATGGATCTTTAAAAATCCCAGGACCCATCTCAATGAGTGGATATGCATATGGGTTGGTGTGGATGAGAGGAAGAATGTTATCGACGTTGGCAGATGGGTTAGGCTCATAATGTGAGACTTGGTCGATGGTCATGATCTTCCCATTGTGGGGGATCATCATTGTCCAAAAGACGGAAGAGGCCACTGCCTTCATAGTGTACATGTAGCTACGCCCGAACAGGATATTATAATCGAGCGGGGCATCGATAACTTCGATATCAATGAGGATAGTCTTTCCCCCGAGTTCAACAGGGACATTTTGGAAGAGCCCTTCAGGAGAGGATGGTCGTCTTTCATAAGCTCGTAATGTGATGGCAGAAGGAATGAGTTCCGGGGAACCAAGTTTCTGCCATATTGTTTTGGACATGATGCACATAGAGGCACCTTCATTGATGATACACTGATGAACTGTGATGTTCCATATTTTCACTGGTATTTGAAAAGCGATCAAGGCGGGAAGACGAGGTTCTCCGCTATCAAGATCAAAGGTGATGAGTCGAGTATCTACAGGGTCGACTGCCCCCAATGCGGAAAGTAAATATTTCCACTGCGTAGGACAAGTTTGGAGGACTTCCAAAACTGACATGGCAGCTGGGGATTGTGCTAAGTTGTATACCAAGCTGTAGTTATGAGATGCCCTAGCCTGTGGATTGTGGACATTCCTGCGCAAGGGGATGCGAGGGATGCATAGTGGTGGTTCGATGAAAGGGTGAGAGATCACCAACGGGGGTCCCGTCGGTGTAGGGTTTGTCTATGGAGAAATGGGAGTAGACTTAGTGGGTGCATGATACTGACGATTACGCGTTTGCAGAAGGATTTCTTCCTCACTGGTGAGGAGAATTGTACGCTCTGCTGGATTGTTGGGGTTGTAGTATTGTCCCACCTGAGGTGGGGGATGTTGTGCATCGTGTTGGGTGTTTATCACACCTTGATGTGGGATAGGATTTTGCAGCACGACAGGAGGGGGTTGTTGCACGTATTGTTGTGGTTCCTGTGGAGGGGCAGTTTGTGCAGGAGAATGGGGAAGACTACCCGAGTCTTTCAACCGTTTGAAATCAGTGATCTGGGGGAAATGGTGAGTGTAATGACCGAAATCACCACAAAGATCACAAGGGAAGATGGTTTTAACAGTATTTCACCCTTGGCGTTTGTTGTTATTGCCCCCTTGGGGGTTTTGGTTTCCTTGGTTCTGGTTGCCCCCAGTGGGTTGGTGCTGTGGGGGTTGATTCCCGCCTTGACCAGGGTTGTTGTTATTCCTGTTCCTTCCTTTCTTCTTGGCATTGTTCGATGGATGAGTTGGGTTGGCTGTATTCAACTGTTCGAAATTTTGGTATTGTTGAGAAGCCAAAGGTTGAACAAAATTTACCCCCGCATGTGGATGTGGGGGAGCCATGGGTTGTGGAGGACCAGAAAATGGGAAGTATGGATTTTGAAGTGGTACTGATCCATAAGGTACATAGGAAGGCGTAGCGCTTTCTCTAATACTATAAGCTGATGTTGAGGGAGTACCAATGTTTGTGGGGATAGGTGGATGTATGGGAGGTGTCGGTGGTGGTCCACTGATGGGTGGAGGTATATCAATAGGGTATGGTTGTTGATAAGGGGGTGGCAGTTAATATGGAGTGCCCCCGTATGCCGGTGGGTATTGAGGTGTTCCATACATCGGTGGTGGTTGGGGTTCTGTACCATGGTGTGTGGTGGCACCTATTAGTCTGTCTGCTGAGTGAGACATCCTAGGTTTGTCTTGGCCAAACGACACAGGTTTTGGAAGATCAGGAAGTACTATGTATAAGTACCCTGACTGCGCATAGATGAGGTCATACTGTTGGGATTTACTGATGGCTTCTTCTTCAGATTGAGGCAAGGTGGAAGCTACATCCTTACCAAGTAGAGAGACAAGTGATCTAAGAAACCAGTCGAGACATTGCTGCTTGGTGGTTTCTGCTTTACACAAACTACGTCGCCTACGCCACTCATGAATGTGGTCAACGATGTGGGTGGCTAAGGTCTCTTTGAAGTTAGAAAATAGTTCTAGACCATTTTCATGGCGGATGGGTAATTGAAAGAAGGTAAAAAATGCTTTGGCCAATGACATAAAGGTTGCATGGGACCCATATTTTTCTTCGACATACCATTTGGCTAGTGGGCCAGTAAGTGTGCATTGGAATAGTCATAGTTTGATGGAATCATCCATAATGCTATTGGAAGAACACCATAGATGAAAGGTCATGACATGATTGGCGGGGTCATCCCCCGCCTTTCCTTCAAACTTTGGTATGTTTGAAGGAAGTTTTGTTGGCATTGCAGGCCATGTGGCATCATGCAATATAGGATCATTGGTGAGTTTGGTAAGATCTGGTATGTTGAGAGAGGCCAAATATGGCATCTGTAGCGGGGTGGGAGGATTAACTCCAGCCATAGTGTGTTGTGAACTTAACCCTTGATGGGGACTAGGTGGGTTGGTGCTCCCTCCTTGAGAGGAAGTGGGTCCCCCACTTCCTTGTAAAGGAGAGTGAGTGAACGGATGACCTTGGGGAGATGACCCAAGTAATCTAGAACCAAGCAAAGCTGACCCTAAGATAGTAGCACTCACAGGAGTGTGTGAAGGAGGCACCGATGAGCGGGTATGACCAGATACTCCCCCTAAGATAGGAGGGAGGTTTAGCAAGCATCGTGAATGACGGGGGTTCTGTGGTTCCCCTATGATGTCAGACTAGTTGTGTGAATGTGTGCAACAAGTGGTGATAGAAAAAAAAGCCTTTGCGTTGAATGTTTACACAATATATATATCCAAATCAAACTGTAATCAGATGTGCATCATACATAAAATGAGAAAGAATCATATATATGGGTAAGTGGGTTTTGTTCGCGTGGGGGAATCAAAAGAAGGCAAATGCTCGTGTCCTAGAAGACGTAACGTCCTTCCTCTCAAATAGCACTGGTCCTTCCAATAGTACTCGACAGTGGGGTCTGAAGTCACCAAAAGAGAAACTAGTGAAGGATGAAATAATTGGTTATAATGAGGGGTAGAGGGGGCATATCCCAAAAGAGCTGGCGATATTTCCCAATAGCCACACAAAATCCAATCAAGGTGCAATTGCAGCCCACAATTTCCACCTGGGTATATGTCCTAAAGTTGGTCACTAGGTACCTCGGTCAAAGTGCGGCATTTAGATTTTCGGCCTAAGAAATGGGTCACGGGCTGGATCCCGTCCAAGAGGTGGGTGCCTCAAGGGGGGATGCACAGAACAAATGGACCTCGTCCTTCAACCCTTCACGGGTATCTCCCTGCCTTATGGTTATTGGAACACTTGACTTGGAGGATTTGAAGTTCCCTATTTGACAATCTCTATGTTTGAAAATGCGAGAACCAGATAATGGGGAGTTATTTGGATGCTTATCCCCGAAATCCTACCTAGACTAAAAATTTCTTTTGGCACCTCCTATGGAGGAAAACTTAGTGAGTTTTTAGAAATATTTTAGATGAAGTTGTTTTGTGAGGCTAGGGGTGAAAACCATCCTCGTTTGATTAACAATGGGAGTGGATAGTTCTGTCAAGAAAAGATGGGTTTTTTTTGGAATCCCTTTGGAGGAAACTTACTTAGACCTCCACGTTTCGAGAAGAAGCTATGTGAGTTCGAAGTGACTTTTTTGTGTGAGTGAAAGTGCGCCAATTTTTAGTTAGTTTAGATGTCACCTTGCTGCATGTGGACTTCGCTTGGTCCTTACAAAAGTGTGATTACCTAATTAGCTAGATGTCTTTGGTACAACCTTGTGGAATTCAAAAGCCCTAGGAAGCTAGCATGTGGACATGTGGGTCCGTTACTATCCTTTAACTCCCTATTGTGAGGTAATCTAGAAAAACATGAAACTATCCTAGATTGAACATGTGGGCATGTATGGGCCCGTTACAAACCTTTAAACTCTCCTAGTGTTTTGATCTAAGAAAGAAAAATTTCAACCACTATTCTATCTTTGTAGCATGTGGGCATGTATGGGCCCATTACAAGTTCAAAATGTGTTTGAAAAAATGAAACTAAGAGGGGTCCCAAAAAAGGGCCTTTGTCCTCTCCTAAAGGTTTTAAAACTTTTTTTAAGGGAGATGAGATTGTTTTCACAATCCTTTTCTGTTTCTCAAGATCGCTTGGAAGCGCGAGAGAAGAGCATACTCAACGATTGTTACTTCAACTTCGAGTCCCAAATGTGAGTTAAGATGTGATTAAATATGATTGTCCACTTATGTTTATAAGTCAAAACAAGCCATCCACGTGGCAAAAAGCAAATAAGGGAAATTGATTTCTATCCTCCTAAGTGCCTATGTGTGCTCGACTAACCCCTTTATATGATGAGGGGACTAAGTGTAATGTGGCTTTACAGCATTTTTGACATCATATTTAAGAAGGAAGATGTCCTTCCTCACATCCAAAGGACTTACAAAGTGAAATTTTGTTCAAAATGCGCGGCCCCTAGTGTAGACAGGCACGCACAGAGCATTGTCGCGCGTAAAGAAATGAGTCAGAAATCGCATGCGTGCAGAGAAAGGTTGTTATGAAAGCGCATGCACGCACAATGCGTGCCTGTGGGGTGGAATACCCGCGCACCTGTGACAAATGGCCGAGAAAGAAAATCCAGATGGATTTCTCCCAATTCTCTTGTGAATTGACTAGTTGGCAGGTCGGTAGAGGCCGGTTTGTGCACCTGCAAGTTAAGAAAACTAAAAGAAGAGCAAAATAAACCCAAAAGAGGTAGGAATTGATACCTTCTCCCCAGTATGGTCACCAATCTGTTTGCACCCTCTTCATCACCTTGGTGAGCAAATGAGAGGTGCTTACATGCCCAGTTGGGTCTTGTTGAGTAGGACAGCTGTAGAGGAAAGAGTTAGAGAAAGAAAAACAAAACTATAAGTAAGAATTAAACTAAAACAAACTAAAATTATAAGCATATGGATATTGAAATAAAAAAACACAAAAAGACCAATAT
>CBVK0100135011.1:0-14578 GCA_900067695.1 Picea abies | reverse complement strand
TCTGGGGTGTAAATACTTCATGGGGTATAAAAATGGCTGAAAGCAAGGACTTCTCAATCAGGAAGATAATCAGGCTCCACAACCAACAGTAGGGACCAACCTAATGGAGACACCAATCTCCTCAACTGAGCACCAACTTAGTAGCACTTTTAGGCACCAACCTATTGTTACAATATTTGTAGACACCAACTCAATAAGATCTATATAGAAACCACTATAAGATCCACATACACAAAGTACTTCTGACTTCACTTGCATGCTTCATTCTATAGACAATCCGTTAAACCCTAGTCACATGTAGCCTTTACGCCCTTGCGATCCTCATAGCATCATTCTTAGAATATGATCCCAGAATGCAACATCACAACCTCAAAAAATCACACATTGCAACATCACAACCTCAAAATAGTGCACATTACAACATCATAGACCTTCATTCCTTCATAGCGCACCTTAATAACAAGAAAAACCCAAGAAGACTCCTCTTACACACCTTTATACCCCAAAAAGACACCCCATCTCCTTTAACACACCTCAGATCACTACTACGCACCTCATACTTGATATCTTGCTTGGTTGTACTAAAAATGTTCACATCTATCTTGTATTTATAGTATTTATGTCCTCACTTTCAGGGCCACCCTGTAAAGACTGGTCAGGCCGACCTAAATTTTTTGGCTCTGTTATCGAATGAAAAAATCCATATCTCTTCATTCCTAGGGAGTTAGAGGGAATGACGTATACCATTGGAAAGGTACCAAAACAATATTTCCAAAAATGTAACCTATGCTCCCATTTGATCTAGGTATATAGGGTATAAAGTCCTTCAAATATAGGGTATCCAAACTGATCATCAAAAATCTAAGAACAACGTTTCCAACAATATCCATCTTGAAATATTTATCATGGGCATATGTAGTCTCCCCCTTTCTTTGACATCAATGAAAACAATATTTCCAAAAACATATGGAGTAGAAAAGTTACAATTGTTATCAAATTTTGAAATGGTATCCCTCCAATTTGGAGGAAAATCATTTGAATACACCATAATTGTTTCAACATCAAAAGGGGGGTACAATACATGAAAGCACCATGGTACCATATTTATTTATATGAAAATACAACTTTATATGGAAATTTAAACTTACAACATTATACCTCATACCAAGTATGTGGGGTTGTCCAAGGTGAATCTTCAATGCCTTCACAATGCTACTTGATTCACCATGCAAGTAACATGGTATTCAAAATATATAAGGACCAAGGACTTCATTCCTCCAATGGAGTCATAAATATGAGAAATTTGTCTTAAAATAGACGCCATCATAAAATAATGTATTTGATATACAAATATCTATGATAAATGGACATTATCGCCAACAACAACACCAAAATGTTACCACAAAATCTGTCACCCATGAGAGTGTAAAGTCCTAAGCACCAAGGTGTTAAATTTGTGTAACTAAGAGGTAAGCCACTATCACCTCACCAATTCTGTTCTATAGTTTAGACCATCTCTCCTCCAACTCAAGGGGGGATTCCCTTGATACGATTGTTGGAATTTTAAGCTATGAAGTACAAAGGTGATATGTCATATGAAGAGTAAATTCCAGCAAAACAAATTTGTAAAGGTTAATAAAATGAAGTGGATGGGAGGACATGAGATCAGTGTCATACCATTGGGTGCATGGGTTCAAACAAGGCTCGCATGGGAGGAAATCCTAATGATGGAAAGAGAACACTATCACTAAAAAATACAAGCTATGTTTTGTCTCTCCTTGTTGTCCCAAATTGTAGAGATAAATCTAAGGATGTCACAAATATAGATATAATCCAACATTTATAAATATTTTTGCTACCGAGAGTAA
This sequence comes from Picea abies, assembly GCA_900067695.1. Classification (NCBI taxonomy): domain Eukaryota; kingdom Viridiplantae; phylum Streptophyta; class Pinopsida; order Pinales; family Pinaceae; genus Picea; species Picea abies. The sequence continues at coordinate 12,710 of CBVK0100135011.1, read as the reverse complement.
TTTATAGATGCAATTATTCTAAAGTAGAGAGTGATGTAATCCATATACAATACTCCATTGACAAAAACAAAATAAATGGAATGTATATACCAAGTTCCTACTCCCTGAATATATGTCAAAGACAATTTCAGCAATAAGAAAAATAACAATAAAAATATAAAATATAGGCTCACCCACAATATAGTTGTGTATATACTCCAAGAACATCCAAAGATATTATGTTAAGCTCCAAAGGAGTAGGTTCTCCCAAATCCAAGCATTTCCAAATATGTGTTCCAACTGAAAGAGTGAGAAAACCCTTATATAGGTTTTAGCTCAACTCTCTTCTACAATAACAGAATATATTTCTTATTTTGTTCTCCAACAAAAATATTATAAAATACTAAAATATTTACAATAAAAGCTTAAGTGGAGGAATTAGGACAAAAGGCCCATACACAATACTAAATACATGCTTCTAGAGGAATGTCATGCCATGTGCCATCTTCCTCATCCTTCTAATTCATGCAAGGTGTATGCAAAGATCCACTTGTCCTCTCCATGAGAAAAGGTACTCCTAAAGAAATAAACCTCAAAATATAACAATAAAATTCCAAGTCAAAGAGGTAGGGAGAATCTCCAAAGTAGGTGTGAAAGTGCTAAGTGTACAACTCATGAGGGTACTCTTCTACAAGTCTCTTGACCATGAATAATATAAAATATCCTCCTTAAGCTTGTGTGCCCTAGGAATATGAGCTTATTTGACCACTTGACTAGGGTATATCAATAAAATACTCCTCTTAAGAAAGTCTTCCCTTGGGACTCATGTTTTATGGAATATTTTGAATGAATAAAACAATGAAATATTGTTTTCACATGTGCTCCCTTGAGAAGAGTGCCTTGTGTTCACATTAAATACATCACCATAATAAAATATTTCATGTATGAATTTTCTCTTGAAGAGAGATAATGGTGTGCCCTTGAAATGTGTGCACTCTTAACCACCTTTGACCAAGTCAACCATGAATAATACAACATAGAAAGTGTTCCCTAGTAAGTTGTGCAAATGGGTCCACCTTAAAATCAACTTATCTCCTCAAATAATGTGTAAGTGGACCTCCTTTGACCAAGTCAAACTAGTTACAAGTCACTTCATAACGTGTACAAGGTATAAATAGGCTCATGCAAAGAGTAAGTGGGTCCTCATAGTGGAGTGCACCACCTAATGTCCTAGAACAATGTGGAAACATGTAAATGGGTGAGTGGATGAGTGTAATGTGGATTGTACCCAGGTAAAAGGTAGACATGTGATGTGATACATAAACTACCTAGGTAAAATGATGAAGTGTGATGAAATTGTAAGGGTGAAGTCAATTCCTCCTAGGAAAAAAGTGAAGATATGCTTGTAACAAACAAATTACCTACATAAAATTATGGAACTATTATGGAACGTGAATGAAACTAGGAAAACACTAGGCAGGTACACTACCATGCTAGATGATAATCACAACCAAGAAATGTAATACAAAGTGAAAGAAGTGACTAGAGAATGAATTGGTGAGATCCATAACATTATTCCATGAAGACCATGATGCACAATTTAAGTAGATTCTACCAACATTCCAACCTTTGGAAGGATAGAATCATCATACCATCTTGCAAAAATATGAATCACGTGATCAAAATCACATGTGCAATCCTCATGTAATATAGGTGGTAACATGCCCTAAATGGCCTAGGTGAATTTTGACTAATAGTAAAAGGGGTCCACTCCAAAAATCTAAGAGCTATGGTATTTTCTTGATTTCCAAGTGAATCTTTGATGCTTGAACAATAATATACAAGGATAGATCGACACATGTCCTGACATCATCATAACATGAGATAGTATGAGAAGGCTCTTTGTTATTAAACAACATGTCTTGTGTTTCTTCCAAATAAAGTAAAATACTTCAATGTGAATTAACAAACATGGAGAGTAAAATTCAAGAGCCCATGGGAGATGATCATATAACATAACAAATTTCCATAAAATGTAGGTAGGGAGGTATTGTTATAACATTGTTTGATCCTAGGGCCATGCAAACTTGGCTAAGGGAAAAAACTAAAAAACGATTTTTTGAAGTCTCAACTCCTACCCACAATGGGGACAACATAGGTTCTACTTTGTGAGGTATTGTAACATAACCAACCTCCAAGATAAGTCATGATACTATATAAATGACCTGGCATAGCTTTGATACCACATTGTAGACAATCTCCAGATCTTTCATGGGGGCACACTACCATAAACATTTTCGCTGATACCAATATGTAAACATCCCCAAGTCCTCATTGAGGAAAACTACATGTGCCATAGGCTTCATACTATGTGCATGGAAACCATTTCCCAACGTGCACACTGACCCAGGCACTGTGTGAGGACTTGTAACAATTACTACTAAATTTGACTAACATATACATCTAAATTTGGAAATATGAACAACATGACATGTACGTTCATGCTACTATCATTAGTAATTAAAACCGTGAATGAAATTGGTTTAGACATGCACAACAACAATTTAACACATGATTCAACACTCATACATACAACATACAGAGTAAATGCATAATTCTATCACAACATTAAACAATCAATAATACGATGAAAAAAACACTTACCTTTTAAGAATGTTTTACACAAATGAATGCAGACAAAGGAAGTTCCGCCCAACTGTAGTCTCTGTTGCACCAATTATTTTTGCAATGAGCCACCCCCTAGTTGGTGCTACAAATCCACAAGGAAAGAATGGCTCCTACAAGTGTCTACAATCCACTATAACAACTCAAATATCCACTAACATGAAATGACGCGACTCCTACAACAATTCCAACCACCCAAATTTCTTCCCCATCAGTTTGCACAACCCAAGGGATGAAATTTCCTTCTCTACACTGCAATTCCTTAGACAACCTCCATACCCTCCAGGGCTCCCACACAGACTAGACAAGAATCTCTCTACCGAGGGCTCCAGGAACTCCAACTGTAACAAGATTGTTCACATAGCATATATAAATGATCTTTGGGTAATTTCCTCTTTATGAAATTAGTCATAGACATATAAGCCTAATTCTCAACACATTTTCCAGCTTCAACAAACTGTCTTCAGTACCCACTATGGCTATCCTCTCTTCTACAACACTTAGCTCCCATTTTCCTCACTTCTTGCTCACTATAAAAATTGTCCTTTTCCCTACTTGAATTTTCTCTTTTCCCATGCTTGCTTGACTCTTACTTCCCCCCCAAATGTGATTACACTAAACCCCCACTATCATAACCAAGTTGGATGACTTCCTCACTCAACCTCTTACATGAATTCGATTATTGAGTGCTTAATAATTCAAAGGGATAAATGGATAAATGACAAAAAAATTAATGAATATGGCTTAAGACTCAAGGCATATGGAAAACCCTCAAAACCCCCATTGATCCCCCTCTCTCATGGAATCATATACCCCCATTAATCTAGTCCTTACTAATCCAACAATCAATGTTGTATTCCATTTTATTATTTTTAATGCACAATGTTCACATATTTCATCGCTTGGCTCACAACCATTCATAATATTTACAATTGCAATCTTACATTAGGGATCAAAACTGGGGTGTCACATGCATACTAATATTTTTCCCATTGGTATACCACTTGTAGTAAGAAACCATGTAGAGAGGGACTTATTTAGTTCTAAGGTAGCCTTCCACAAACTTCTTAGTGGGAACACATGATTTTTGTTGGGGATTTATATGCCAAATTTTGTTGAAATGAGCTTCCAACTCAAGTTTGAAACAATGCAATTTGTAGCTCAAGAAAGGTTTATATTTGGTAAAAGTTGTGGCTTGCCCCATTTCCAATCCTATCACCAAGCTCAAGGTTTCCGGGTTAGTTGATCCAATAAACATATAACGTCGAAGCCAATGGAAAACCTTATTTTATGGAATGAAATAGACCAAATTCCTTGGAGTTGTATTTGTTGATGGATAGGTAAGTAGAGGGATTTCCAAAATGGGTCTCCACAACACCAATGAAGGCAAAGCCAAAATTGAAGGAATTTAACATAACAATGATGACGGGACACTCAACCCAAACATAGGTCTTCTCAAAGTCAATCTTAATGAAAAGAGCATCCAAGTCCAAGAAATGAGCCCACTTCACACTTCCCACATGGGGATGATGTTATGTAAAATATATTGGTCAGAAATGGAGCTTGATCGTCTAGCCAGACGTGGAGAATGTGCTTGAGACAAAAGCACATGGATTTGGAAAAAACTTTATTGCAAGGATTGAGAAGCGTGATTGACCTCCAATTAGAGATTATCCCAAGGTCTCCTGGGATAAACTTAATGAAGCTCTGGTTAATGGTTTCTCCCAGAGAGCACTTCTTGAGACATTCTTTATAAACTTGTAATTTGCCAGGGATGAAAAATTTCTTGCCTTGTAGAATTCACATGGAAAGTCATCAAGCAGTGAGATTTTTCATCAAACATCTCATGAAAAGAATCTATTAAGTCGTCTAGGAAAAGGACCTAATCACTAGCTTGTTTTTATTCATTGTTAACTTTGATCATGGCGATGTCAAGAAAATGGTGTGTGTTTTCTTCTTGTTCCCTTATAATACCTACCTTGGGATTGAAGCACCATCATATAATGGGCCATTATCTTCTACTCGTTCAACTCTTGGTTAGTTACCTAATCATTGACTATTATTGAGTGTGAAGAAATGCCTTAGTGTACCAAATTAAGAGTATGATCTCTGGTTGAGTCATGGAAAAAGTTGAACTCTTAACACTTGTTCTTATTACTACTTCAAGCGATCAAGTTGATGTGTCATTCCTTTGAAGGTTTTTCAACCTACTATGTGTTGCACAACTCACCACTTTTGCAAGCATGTGGTGTATCGCAACTTGCCGAATTTTCCAGTTTGCAATGTATCGCCACGAAGAAAGTTTTTCAGGATGCGATGCATCGCAACTTAGGAAATTTCTTGAACTTGTAATACACAGTAGCTACGAAAGTTTATGAGGCTGTAATACATCTCACCTTAGAAAACTTTTCAACTTGTGACATATCACGACTTCAAAAAATTTCATTCGAGGTTGCGATATGTTGTGGGATAATTTTTTTAATAAATACAATGAAGATTTGCTTTTACCATAATAAATAATTTTAAATTTAACAAGAAACATGAATTCTTATAGGATTGGGTTATACAATGAATCATGCATGGATTTATTGGTGAGAGAGTGAGAAATGAGGGATAAGGATATGCACACACATGTATAAGTGATTGGGAGGTAACTATTATTTAGATGCTTGGGATATAAGTGAATTTATAACCTATAATGTTTGGACAAAATTATATATATATGTTTTGATCCACAATATTAAAGATTGTGTTCCATTGTCAATGAGTGCTCATAGTACTAATTGAGATATATAGATTCTCTCAAAATAATCTAATTTCCTTTTCCATTATTATTTTTTTTAATTTATTTTAACAATTAGTGGATAAGGAAAGCGATAACTCTTTCAAGTAGTTGGGGATGATACCTATTTTCAAGAATTGATTGATCATGCCTGAGTTATAAAGATATCCCATTAAATTTCTTTTAGCTTTGAATATATGGCTTGTCCCCTTCCACAATATCAATTAATATTAGTGTGATTGAATGGAACTCTTTCAAACAACCTTTTTAGTGACTAAAAACTTGAGTCTCAGAGTTATTATGGAACTCAACCACTTAGAGAGTTTTAGGTTCCACCCTACTCTGAGCATTTTCAAATGGTCTTCACAAGTAATGTTCATAGTCTATTCTTCCCTAAATATGGTGAAACAATTTATAATGATATTATCACTTGTTGAGTGCACCAAAATCTAAGGGATCCAATCAAGAAACAAAGTTATTAAATGTTAGATGATCAAAAGACAATAAACACAAACAATTTTTCAAAATTCAGAACAATTCCAAAACTCAAAGTTAAACTTAGATAAGAAAAACAAGATGCAAATTCAACAATATTATTGAAAATTACAAACATTTTTTAGGAAAGAAAGGAATTTGAATCAAAAGCCATTCATCCTTGAAAAATATTTGTTATAAAGAAAGGAATTATAATTGCAAGCCATTCATCCCTAAAAATATCATACAACCTATAACAAAAACATAGTTCCAAAAACAAAAGAAAGACTTGTACAAGATTTGCATGAAAACATGTATTAAAATGAAATCAAATGTCAATGTAACCCCTAGAGAAAAGACTCATTTCTATGCAAGATTCGGAAAGCATGCCCATCTAGCGAAGGTTTGACATTTGGTTGAAATATCCCTGGTTTTAGTACCTTTTATTTAATCCTTTGAACCCAAACCTATACACCTCTCTGTCATGTGGTCAAATATAGTGGCCCTGGATTGCAATCTAGTCCGAAAAACCAAATACCACAACAATTGTTATTTTGTCTTCTGCACATGTAGTGGTTTTCTCTTCTACCCAAGTGAAGAATGTTGTAGAAAACCCTAATTCTGATATGGATAGGAGGTATTGGATAGAAAAACATTCTGGATAAGGCTAAAGTGGCAATAGTTTGTTTCTCGGTAGCATAGGTACTACATTTGATGAGCAGGGTCGAGGCAATGAAAGACAAACCCTCCAACACATGCTAGTGGATACTTTGGGTGTTTCTTGTTCTTCGTCTGCATCTTTTAAATTTCCATATAAATGATTTTCCAAAACCCTCAAAGAGAAAGTATGCACTCATGGTCCTTATATTTATTATATACTTATTGGTTGAAGTGAGAACTGAAAGAGATTTTTTAGTGGCCTCGAACCTTGCACAAGTGTTATGGGGAAATTCCCCCTGAACTAGGTCTAAGGAATAGGCAAAGCGATAACTCCCTTAAAAGATTGACTTATCTCTAGTATACCCCAAAACAATCTAGACTAAGTGATAAAAGAGAGAGAGAAGAGAAGGTTAAGAAGAGCACCTTGAATCCTTACAGTTGATGTAGACCTCTTCCATTTGTCGTTTCCTCTTAGATCACATATCTTCTCCCAAAGCTGACCTGTAACAGAACAAGAACACAACACAATAGCATATGCAATCTCTAGTAATCACTTAAAAGCATAAATATAGATGTAAATGATCAAATTAGATAAGAACATGTACATATAAAGTTTTGGGACAAAGATAATTTATTTTATTCATTGACAAGATAAAAGGTTACAACCTTTTCTTCATAACACCGCTCCACGAAATAAGTCTGGGCTCCTCTGTCATTACTCCAAGTGCACCAATCCCACCTAGGATTCTCACAACCAACATGCCAACATAGGGAAGAAGGAAGGGTTGTATAGGGAGAATGGATGGAAGGGAAAGTTGAGGATATATCTCAGAGTAAGATGCAAAACTTGGGATATGAGAGGGAATGGCTTTTGGCATATTTTTCTTGCCTCCTTTTTCATATGTCTAAATGACTCCCCTAGACCTCTTTTTATATGAGAAAAAGATGGTTATTCAGTTTGGGGAAGGGATAAAGGGGGTAAAATGGTTAGGAAACCCTCCATAGCCCATAAACTCCGCCGAAATCGGTGCAATTTTATATTTTTTGCAACTTTTGGAGGTAAATGTGGGCCACTTAGAATGTAACAAGTGTATGTATGCGGGCAGACTAGCATGCAAAACACGTGTGTACGCAGGATAATAGTGCAATAGGGCGCGCACATTATCCAAAAAGTGTTTTTTTTAAAAGGAAACATTAGCAGTAAGTTTTGGCAAAGGATGCAAATGGATGGGCCAATGTCTTGGATGCATAGATGTGGCATTTTTGGACTATAACATATGCCCCCTAATGTGTGAGGTCATAAGAGAAACTGATGGAAAAAATACATTATAACATCTTTACACAGTGGGAAGGCACAGATTCAAGTGATCCCAAGATGAACGATCACAAGCATATCATCTACAAAATAATGATAATCTCTCTGAGGCGGGCATACCCATGCTCGGGATAAACTAAGCATGGTTTCCAATCAAGTACATTGCAAATCCATGTCATATAAAATAATCACGACTACAAGACAAATAAGAATGTATATATAGAATATAGTCACGGATGATACACAACGGAGCTACATCTCAAAATCATCTGAAGATATACAAGTACAATGTGATATGCATCTTCAGGAAGCATCAATGCATGTAGATGGAGATGATAGCTTCATAACTCGAGCAATATCTTCAAGGTCTTCAAAACTTAGGTAGGAGTATAATAGGAGTGTAGGACTCACTACCTTGAGGTCTTCGACTAACCGTCATGGAAATAATGGAAGAACTTGAACAACAGGTATCGAACTTCATTGATTCCAAATATGAACTTGACTAGATTCTCGGGATGGTCGACTCATGAAAGTCAAGAGATCAACTACAGAATGGTCAGCTCAAGTTGGAAAAAATTCCCTTGGACAAAAGCACGATAAAATGATGAGACTCAGGAAGCATATTATTGACATAAGTCTATGACATAGGAGGCACCACAAACTCTCCATATGTTTGGAAGAGTAACCAAACAGAGGAGGACACAAGTCTATGCAATGAGAAAAACTTCCTAAGGTCATACTAGATCCCGATGCTTGTAGAAAAAATGGAAGGATGTGATTTTTCCAAGGGCGACTATATTGTTGTCGATAAAAGAGAATGTATATCTCGTACCCTCTATTTGGAATATTTAATTTTTTTTGTCTTTTTCAATTTTTTAACAATCTTGAAAAGGAATAAAAGAATGCTTTGTTACAAAGGAGGAACAAGTGTCGTGGGCAAGAAAACTAGTTCCAAGCACATGGAACATACTAATGCTTAGTGCTAGGAGACATGTGCAGGATAAAGACACTTGGGAAAATTCCTCCATGGGTCAAGGTGTCAGATCGCAAGGGAAAAAATGATACAAGACTTGCACCTAAGGAATGCTCTAAAGGTTCAGTAATAGAAACATGAAGCCAACATTAGGCCAAAGACATAAGGATGATACATGTGATGTGATTACAACATGACACAACAAGACTCCTTCCATGTGAAATTTTATGAGCTCAGAGAAGGTAAGCTCAGTGGTTTTTCATTTTTAGAGAGTTTGAAAAAACACTAAAAGAAGATTCCAGAGTGATTTTTTTGTAAGGTTAGTCTCCTGGGCCCCCCCAAAAATAAAAATCATACCAAGGACAACTCTTCTGGTCACTAGGGCTAGAGTATTCCTTTTTTCGTAGTTAGTGTAGTTGGTCCGGAAAATGGTTAAACTTATACCAAAAGGACATCTCTTCAAAACCATTTTAATGAGTGTGACATAGACAACATCACTCGGCTATCTTTTCAATTTTAAGGAGTCTGAAAAGAGCTTAACTATGGACTCACCGCCTTTTTTGTAATTTAGTTTCTTGAGCCTGAAAAAGTATAAAAAGTAACTTAGGAAAACTCTCCCGATGAGACATGTCTCCCGAGGCTTACCTTTTTTCTGGGTAATCTATTGGTCGAAAAAATGGTTAAACTTATGGAGATATATATTCCTTCTAGACCAATTAACGAGTGTGAAAGGAACAAGGTTACTCGACAATATTTTCTTATTTAGGGAGTCTGAAAAGGGATTAAAGAAGAATCCAAGGGGTTTCCTTTTTTGTAAATAATCTCCAAGGCCCAAAAAAGAGATAAAATAAAACCAAGGAGAATGTCCCTTTTTCGTAATTCTAGTTCATCATGCCTGAAAAAGGGTTAAACTTACACCTAAGAATACTCTCCTAGAGAACCGTAGCTCCTAGGGAATACCTTTTTCGTAAAGGTAGCCATCTAGACCAGAAAAGGGGTAAACTATTGTTGGACAGATGTGCCTTCAAAATTCATTTTGACGAGCGTGAAGGGAAACAAGATCGCTTGACAATATTTTCAATTTTAGAGATTCTAAAAAGGGCTTAAAGAAGACGCCAGGGGGGCTCCTTTTCTTAAGTAATATGAACGATACCAAAAAGGATAAATAATTCTTGTTAGATGTTACTTTCAAAGTTTAAGTGAGCTTGAAAGAAGACAAACCATGTTCTAAGGGAGTCCCATGGGTATAGGGAAGAAAAAGATGAAGAAGAAGTATGAGGCTTCAACACAAAGTCATGGCAGGACTAAATAGGACTCCCATGCATATGAAGTACTTCGACATGGGCACCAAATGGAAAACAAGGTTCTAACTAGGATTTCCATGGAAGGAAGGCTCTACCACATAAAGTACGATACACTTATCAACAAGGAAGGTTAGTGTCGCAATTCAGTGGGGTCGATCCTAAGGCCAAATGAACCAGGAAATGGATAATGCAAAAATGCAAGTAGGGGAAAATCTAACCTATATACCAGTTTCTAGGTCAACACCTATCATAACGGATCGACACGATTAACAAATTTCAAAGAAAAAATGTCTCCAAGATCCTACATATAAGGCCAATAACACTCATCCAAAAGTTAGTAAATCCAAAATAGATAGAAACTTCAGAAAATAAGAGGTGCTACTTAACACAAAAATTGAAAACAACAAGCCTGGAATGTACAATATGGTACAAGGCACCGTACAACCTTATGTCTCATGCATAGTATTGGTTCAAGTAGAGCCCACTGCTAGGCTCTGACCAAGAGTCTCTTCAGTAATCAACCTGGAAAGTCTCCCAAAAGGGAAGAAAACACAAACCACAGTGTAGGTCTTCCCACGATATATAGTCTGTAGTCATGGCTTCAGGTATAGCCTCATCTAAAGGTAACTCAATATCCGAGAAATAATGTGAACAAGGAAGATCAAAAGTCCCAAAGGGTGAAGCAAACTGACCATATTCCATATGACAATGGAGGTTCTGGTCGGGGTTGCCAGAGTCTATCAACGAAGAATCACAATCACAAAGGATTGAGGATCTATAAACAGCGAGATTAGACTCAAAAGGAAACTAGATATCACTTGGACCAAGAGGGGGAAGCAAGGGCTCCCATTCCCCCATTAGATAAACCAGTGGATCAACTGTTGAGACCAATTCTCAAGAAGGAAAACATGAGTGAACAAGTTCCTGCTTAGGAGCAACTGAACACCGAGGATATGATGCCACATAATTTACATGTGGTGGGGTAGAGTCTACATGAATACTAGGAACATATAAAGGGGTAACTTGAACTAACATCGAATTAGGATGGTGATTATCATATTCCACTGGTCTATAGTGACAATGCTTCCATTTTGAGGGAAATGCATCACTCGGAAGAGCGTAGACACTGCAACATTCATAGCATATACATAATCATGCCCGAGAATCATATTGAAATCTAACGGGCCTTACATTGCACCACTATAACATCGACAAGGATAGTCTTCCCACCTAACGAGATAGGCAATTGAGGAATAATCCCTAAATACTCACTAGAATGTCTGTCAAAAACCAACATCTCATGCGAAGCAGACACAAGCTCGGAAGAACCCAAAGCTTGCCAAGACGAGGAGGATAAAATATTTGTAGAGTCTCCTTCATCTACAATACAATGGTAAATTGTAATTTTTCCCCCAACATGACTCGCAGTGGCTGGGTGATTTCCCCCAACATGACTTGCATAGGTTGGGCGCACATATCCAACATGAATTGGAGAGGTTGGTGATGGGTTGATAACATGACTAGCAGAGGCCACAAACCTATCGCCAGTATGACTAGCAGTGACTAGAATTTCCCCCCCAGCATGAATGGTAGAGGTTGGGTGTTGGTCTTCAACATGACTTGCAGAGGTTGATGACTTATCTCCAACATTACTTGCATAGGTCGATGACTTCTTCTTCCTATTCTTCCTCTTTCTATTTCATTTAGACTTTTGATTACTAGTAGCTAGAATTTCAATAGAGAAGGTAGAAGGAGGAGGAGGAGGAGAATTTGTTGATGAAGGAACATCAACATGATGTGGATGACATAAGATGCTTAACTGAGAAGCGTCAAGAGCATTCGGGGAATTTAAAATGGTACCCAACCAAACCGGTAGTCCCACATTCAACGCAGGAATGTACAAAGTGGCCATCAAAGGGACACCAAAGTTTCCAAAGAAAGGAAAACTACAAGAATCCCCTTGCGAAGGGGTTCCTTGGTTGGTATCGTTAGGAACTTGGTCCGTGAAGATCTTATGCACAGGTTCTTCCCTTGCGGGATTGTTCAAGTCTGTAAAAGTATCACACACTGACTTTGGTAAATTAGTGGTACAAAAATATACACCTATAAGGAAGGTGGCTTCACGTTTCTAAGCGGAAGACCGAAAATTCCTCATGAGCGGTGGAGTGGGTGGTCTACCACCTTAGGTCAGAGACCCAAATAAATGATTGAATAACTCAGTATGGAAAACTAGGGAGAAAAAAGAACACCACTAAGAAGAAAAGCCTAAAAAGATACAAGACAAACAAATGACCCTTCAGAATGCTTCCAACCTAGGGAGATGAAGTATTGATCATCCAAAGCATTCAAAAAGGAAAACAACTGGCAAGGAGAAGTAGTTACCTAGACCTCTGACCGACGGTCCCTTCGGGCGTCTCCTAGAGAATACATGGTCTTCCTTAGGTATCGAGATACACCCCTCGACATCACCTGTGTATCAACCTATATAATGGAAATTAGGCCACCAACTTGTAATAAAAAATCGGGGGGGGGTATAGT
>CBVK0100135010.1:0-14580 GCA_900067695.1 Picea abies | reverse complement strand
ACAACACATGAGGGTTCTCCAACTTCACAAGGTCATAACTCTCTAACCATGAGGATTTATGTGGAGTTCCACATATCACTGAAAATGGAAAGCCGAGCACTATCCATATAGAGTAGTATCACTTACAAATTCATGGATCTTCATTACAATATTACACAATCAATCCTTGGGTTCCTTAACCACACATCTAGGATGAATTAACCATTTGGACTTCAAAAAGTGACTTCCCATGAAGTATTTCACCATAAGGGGACCACTTTGGATTTCTTCCATTTGGTACTTCCTATTATCCATGACAAGACAATAATGACCAACCTTTAAATCATCCCGTCTATACATCAATCCGTGACAATACATCATTATGACACCCCTTAACATCTTTGATATCAATTACGTTTATGACAACATATGCCATCAATTAATACATCAATGATACTATGACAAGACATCAACTCTTTGACATCAATGACAACATAATGCAACAATTATAGAAATCGAGGAGAACATGGTTGAGGAGGACACACAAATAAATATTTATTCATTTTCTTCAAGGAAGATCACATCAATATATTCTACCCATTAAAATAAAGGACTTGTCTTAAATATTTTACTATTTGTAGAGTCAATAATCATTCCCTAGAAGATTTCTAGATTATGCTAGAAAAGATAAGAAGCATGAGAATTTTTAATCTCCTACAAAGAATTCCAAATCATGAGGTGTTGAAATACAAAAAATTAAATGTAGTCACAAGATTAGGAGTAAAGAAAGAGGGAAATATGGAATTGAATAAAACACCTCAAATAAAACTTGGTACCCAGATCCTCAAAAGGAAAAGCAAGTCATCAGAGAAGCTATCAATCTATTTGATGATATGAAAAAGAAGAAAATCAACAAGAATGTTGAAAAATAAGGTACCAAGAAGGAATGAAGGATGCAGTCCTCAATGATTTCCTTATTCTTTTAAAAGAGGAAGATTCAATCTCTATATTGTTGGAATTATTGAATATTCTTAAAGAATGTAAAGAGGAATGGAGAACGTGAAAAATTCTATGCCAGTTTACTCAACAATAAATATTTCATGATGATTATGGTCCACAAGTCAACCGGGAAGTCAAAGGGTTTATGATTCCACAAGTCATGGTCAATTTTGTATATCAAATAAATATTATATCGAAAGAGACTTAGAATAGGATGGGAAAACATAACTTGGTTAGGCCCAATAATTTCTTGAAGTTAGCAAAATAAATATTTGTCAAACCAATTGGTATCTTAAAAGGTGTGGAAACAATAATGACGGGGATACCGACTGTGGTTGATTTTGAAGTTGTTAATTTAGTCGAGGGTATTACCACATATTCAACATCGGTAAGTATATCATGGGCATGATATTTTTTTATGGTCCAACTAATATCAAGGCCTCGTAATGACTTGTGTATGGAATATGTGGGAATATCATGCCATGAAAAAAACAATCAGATTCATCGACAAATCGACATGGAAAACAAATGTTTTCTAGGGAATATATTTATGTGGAGCAAATATCATCCATAATTTATGAGACAAGTGAAATCTATGTTAAAATTGCTTAAACAAGTCAACCTAGAAGAACAAGAAAAAATCGAATTTCTAGTAGCATATAATGAAGTCTATCAAGGAGAGAGAAACAAATATGAATCAAAAGACCCAAAATGGATGGTTTCCGAAATAAAATATAAAAAATTCTATATTTCAAATGATAGTCAACCAAATATGGCTAAGATAGGAGACTACTGGTTGGAAAAGAAAACAATATAAATATTTGACCTACTCAAAGAATACCAAGACATGTTTTCCAGGGATTATAAAGACTTGAAATATTTGTTAAAAAAAATGGGGGAGATGAATATCGACCTAATTCCAAGAGACAAACCTATAAAAAAGAGGCCATACAAGTTGGCACACAAATATAAATAAATTTTACAAAAATAAATTGAAGGAATGTCGGTTGTAGGAATCATTTACCCCATTGATAAGTTGGAATGGGATATACCTATGGTAGTACAGTTGAAAAAACATGATCTCAAAAAAATGAGAATCTACGTTCACTTCAGAGGGTTGAATAAATCTACACTTATATATCCCTTTCCAACTGCATTCACATTTGAAATTATAAATTAAGTAGTGGGACATGAATGTTATTCATTCACAGATGGAATTTCAGGCTACAACCAAGTGCCAATTTCCAAGGAATACCAAGAGAAGATAGAATTTGTCTCTAAATTTAGATCTTTTCATACATAGTGATTCCCTTTGGATTAAAAAATCATCTTCTTATCTTTTTCGGGATAGTAGTTAAGGAATTTCAAGACTACATCTACAAAACAATAGAAGTCTACTTTATTGAATGAACAATATACAACTTATTGAAAAACCATATACATTGGTTGAGAATAATGTTGGAAAGATGTAGATAGATACATATTTAATTGAATATACATAAATGTATATTTTAAACACCCATTGTTATATTGTTATGTTATGTCATCCATAAATATGGCATACAATTCGACATGGAAAAGATCAAAGCAATACTCGACTTAGAACCCCATGTCAGTACTAAATAGATACAAATATTTTTGGTTCATACAGGCTACTATCATACATTCATAAGACACTACTCATATATCACATTCCCAATGGATGAACTACTTAAAAACGATGTAGAATTTGTATGGAGTGTAGACTACTATGAGTGATTCGAGCTACAAAAAATTAAATTGGTCGAAACCTCAATATTGATATTTCTAACCTGCCAAAAAGTTTACATGTACATGTCAATGCATCTAATGCCACAGTTGGAGCTATCCTTGCACAACCTAGAGATTAGTTAGTTGATCACCCCAATGTGTATGCTAGTTGAAAATTGAATAAGGAAGAAATAAACTATTCAACTATAGAGAGATAAGGGCTTGGAATCATTTTTTCCTTGCAAAAATTTAGACATGATTTGTTGGCCAATCCTTTTGTATTTTATACCAACCAATATGAACTAAAATACTTGGTCAAAAAAAATCCATTAAGGAAGAGGTTCCAGGTGATTTTTTGACTAGGAAAGAATAATGTAGGGCCATATCATCTATCAAGAGTAGAAAAATGGGAATAAGCAACAAAAATTAACAATGACCCTATAGATTTTCACACGTTCAGAGTTGAGGCCACACCAAAATAAATGGTAGAAATTGGCCAATCTATTCAAGAAGGAAATTCACTAGAAAGTATACTAGATAAGAAGAAGAAGGTATTTATTGTTGGACCCTATGTTTTTGGACAAGACTTGATTTTGTAGAAATAACATAGTTTTGAGGAAGTTAGAGTGTGTTGCAGAATAACACAATGCACCAGTAGAGGATCTGAGTAGAGAAAAGCAATAGCTCAAAGCGCCAATGAGGATTGCAGTTGTCCACCAGCAGGAAGGAAAAACAGAAAGTGCCAGAACCTTCTAGAGAAAACCAAGAATATGTGGACTCAAGAAGCTATAACAGAAAAATCAATAAGTGGAAAGATATAAGATAGAATTATGAAATGAGACAAAGTTGTTTATGTTGTTGTTGAAAATGTTGATATTGATAGAGTTGTTGATGTTTAATTGTAGAACCTTGAGCTATCTCAACCTTGGGTTTTTGTACTAATAATTGTATCTATAATGTGTCGAGTCTTAGATATATTTCCAAGGTTGTGATCAAGCCAATCATGGAATTTAGTTATAGAGATTCCACTCATTTGGGATCATACTATTATATACTCGCCTTTGATATATGAGTAATGACAATATGAGAAATGCTATTTGGGGCCTAAAAATTTGTTTAATTATGTGTGAATGATAAGATATTCATCTGCACAACTGTTATCTCTTTTTCTTTACTTGTTCAGTTAACTCTTAGGAATACTCTCACCAGAGGAATTTGTCCATAGGTTATGCATTTCAATATTTTGTTCTGGTTATGATGTATGCATATAATATTTTATACTTCTGTGCTTAGGTCTGGTTGGATTGCATTCTTCCCAACACTGCATTCTCTTCGAACTTTCTCCATTTCACATAAGTCTCGACAACGCTTCAGGTGAGACCTCCTTCCCTTGTGGAAGGTTGAATATGCCAGCACTCTAGACTAGAACGGTGCCTTTGTTGGAAAACTATGAGAACCCTAGTCTCCAACCATGTGCCAACAAATTGTTCTGTTGTTGGGACCTAATTTCTGAATGATATTTCATAGGATGCAACATCATATTTTCATGTCGAACATTGACAGGTGGTGGGAACAAAGGTGTGACGAGTTCATATTTCAAGAAACTGAGTTATGATAGAAAAATATGAGGGTTGTGAATGACACATTCTATTATTCTTAACTAGCCAATGATCAGTATGAAATCTTCTAGATCTGGTTTCCATAGGAAGTCTTTCTAGTGGATGGATTGATTAAAACAAGTACCCAAGTTTAAATATCGAGTAAAGAGAAGGCTCCATTGGAATTTTGAACATCCAGGTGTCCTCCATCGATTGCATCACCCGATTTTTCATGAGATATATTTTTGGGTCAAGACTACACTGGATGGATACATCATCGAATTTCCTATAGAGAACCACCAGTCATTTTTGAAAGCAGAAGCAATGTTTTATGAAGGCCCTCGAGGAATACTATTGATGGAGATTCCTCTGTGGATGAAGGTTTTGTTGGTGGAATAAGGAATGTTTCATGTTCCGTCAAAAGAGATGGCAGTGTAAACCCCTTTGCATGAGGGGTGGGTGATTCAAGCGAAGGGTTCATGAGTTAGGTTACAAAAGTTCTTGAAATATGGGGGTCTTCGTTGTTGTGAGAAAAGAGTTATAGATGAATAGGCTCTAAGAAGGGTTTTATGATTGAAAAAAATTGTAGAGATCAGATGTGAAAGTTGATGAAGAGGTCATATCAGTCGTGAAAGATGATTGACCTTGATATCAACCATAGGAAAGAACTGGAGAAGTTGTGGGAGTTGCATATATGCAAAAGACTGGCTAGTCGTTAGTTGAAGGAAAGATTTGAGGAGAAATATGAAAGGTCTGAAGGAAAAAGATGAACATGAGTTAGGATAGATGAGGGAGTTAGGGTTGACTCCATTTTAGGAGAAAAAGACTCAGTCATAACCCTTGAAGGAGTTGTGGGAGACTTAGGTCTTTCTACAATGAAATATGTTGAGTATCGTCAAGGAAATGGTATAGTATTTCACAGCTACGTGACCCCCACAGTGAAATAATTCCATTCCAAAATAAAAGGAACCATCCTTATAACACCCCCACCCTCAACATCTTCTACAAATATGGTAAATTCTACACTGAATCCTGCAATAATTTATATTGTTTCTCACAATTATAATACAATAGGTTTGAATTATAATAGTAGCAGAAGTGGAGCAAGTTCTTCAGCTCTATTATAGCTGAGAACATGGTGCACACACTATTGAAATAATACCCATACTACTGAGGATTGTCCTGACTAGATTTCATAATGGGAAGATCACGCAAGACAATGGGGAGACAATTTGATAAACTCATAACCTAGGCCAATTGTGGAAGAGAGGAAATCCAACATTCATGTTATAACAAGGGGAGGCACAAAGACCGATGCCTATGTTGGACATATTAATCGAGCTCATATTCAAAAGGTAGTTCCCAAACCCCCCTATGATCTTGTACAACAAAAGGATTTTTTTTAGAATGCAGTAGAATTTTTCCGTGAGATGTCTAACTACGCGATACCATAAGTTCTGAATCCAAGATATACCCCTTCCTGTCAAGTTGCAGAAAAGTTGGTCCCATACAAGGGACCATCATATGAGTCAAACAACACTATTTCCTTATGGTTGAAACTCTTTTATGATATCTTAAACATTGAACACCTTACCTATAAGTTGTAGAACACCATTAACATAACTCTGGTAGTTGATGGCAATGTAGAGGGATCTATAACTATTAATTTTCTCAAGAGGAATGCAGGTCGAATATAGAGACACAAGAAGAGGTCGATCCGTGAGTTCATACTAAATGCCCATATTGATGGTTATGAAATTAACGATGCCATGCTAGATTTGGGCTCAGATGTTAATATCCTACCAAAGAAAAAGTGGTAAGCTATGGGAAAACCCATGTTGGTCTATTCCCTGATTCATTTGTGCATGGTGAACTAGTATTGTATTTATCCAGTAGGGAGGTTGAAAAATGTAGAAGTATATCTATCCAAATTCAATACTATTGCATAGTTTGAGGTCATTGAGATCATGGGGGAAAATATCCATATCCAACCTAGCTTAGAATTGATTGGGCATACGATAATTATGTCATGATCGGCCTGAAGAAGGAATCCATGACCTTTGAAGTGGATGGTATGAAATTGGTTCAACCCTTATATCCGTACCTAGGACCATGATACACTGAAACCTCAGAATACAACATGGAACCTGATGTCTTGGATCATTTTTATATTGTGACTAAAGGAAACCATGCAGGCTACATTAATCCTACCGTGGATGGTTCAGTCAGTTGACGAAGTATTCAGTCTGTCGAGGAAGATTCAAAGGCAACTTTCAAAAACTAGTAGTAGGTATGATACAAAAATTTCTCAAGATGATGTGCCACTATTCGAGAAGCTAAGTGGATTGGAACTAAACTCCACGAGCATCCAGTATATGACAGTCTCTCAGATTTACATAATTTTATGGTTGAAATGGAAGAAAGTGTTGGGGTGGAACAAATGATTTTGGCACTTGATATCGTTTTATGATCCTCCCCAACTCACTGGTGGGCCACCCACAAAAGTAACCTGCCTTCATTGGAGTATATCAAGCTTTCCATAAAACACCAATTTATCCCTCCTTCCAAAGTTAGTCAAGACAATCGAGACTAGAAATTGAAGACTCTCGTTCTTACCCTTGACACATATGATGGATCTTCTAATCCACATGAGCATGTTGTGCACTGTGTTAGAGTATGGAAAACTGTGCAACTTACCTAAGATTTTTGGGTACACCAATTTATTCATTCACTAGGAACAATCCCTACATCCTGGTATACACATGAAGAAACCCGAATGAAAACCCATTGTTGGGATGTCCTTCAATGCCAATTTTTCTAGGATAAGACTCTCGTTCTTACCCTTGACACATATGATGGATCTTCTGATCCACATGAGCATGTTGTGCACTGTGTTAGAGTATGGAAAACTGTGCAACTTACCTAAGATTTTTGGGTACACCAATTTATTCATTCACTAGGAACAATCCCTACATCCTGGTATACACATGAAGAAACCCGAATGAAAACCCATTGTTGGGATGTCCTTCAATGCCAATTTTTCTAGGATATATATTTTATAGGTAAGTCCCCCGAACTAACTTTAGCATTGCAACAAATTCAAAGCTTGTTATTCACAAATAAGTTCAAACCCGCCTATCCCTTTGTATTTTTATCTGTGCATAAACGCCTGCTCCGTTCCATATTTCACCCATCCCTTGAACCAACAAATAGTGTTTTTGTGCCAATACCTATTTACTGTAGTAATGTTGATACCACCCTAGATGATCTAAAATATTTACAATACCTTAGGCATATATCCTTTAAATAATCTAAAGGTGTTAGGACTGGTTAGGATACCATTTTTCCTGAAGCTAGTATCTCCTACACTAACCCTCTGAAGTTTCCCAAGGTTAATACAGGAAGTACGAAGCATCCCAAGATAGGCTCTATAGGGGATTATTGGGACAAAAAAACCATGACTAAAATTCAGGCCCTTTTGAGGGAATATGAGGACCTATTCCCCCAAAAATTCTCAGAGCTAAAGGGAATTAAGGGAGATCTAGGAGAAATGAGAATTGAACTGAAGCCTGACGTGAAACTTGTTAAGCATCGACCAGACCGTATGAAACCTAGAGTCAAAGAAAAGGTCAAGAAGGAGATTGATTGCATTCTTGCAACTAGGTTGATATTCCCTATGGATGAGGCTGAGTGGATCAAACCTATTGTCATTCAGAGTAAAAATGGTATGGGTGATATCAAGGTTTGTGTTGACTATCAAAGCTTGAACTCTTCTTGTGTTCATGACCCATTTCCAACTCCTTTTGGTGATTAATTTTTAGATTAGGTCGCAGACAGGGAAGCATATTCATTTATCGATGGATTTTCCAGATATCACTAGGTAAGGATTACAAAAGAGGATAAGAAGAAAACTACCTTCACGATAGAGTGGGGGTCATTTTCTTACAATGTCATGTCATTTGGGCTCAAGAATGCCCCAACTGTGTTTTCTTAGATTGTGATTTTCACATTCTCTGACTTCATCCATAAATTTATTGAAGTATATTTGGATGATTGGATGGTATACATTCTACTCAAATATCACATTGGTCTCTTGCGGCTGATGTTGGATCATTGTCCCCAGTTGCAGATTTCCCACAATCTAAAAAGTGTATCTTTTGTGTACCATTTGGGAATCTTCTTGGCCATACTATTTGTAGGGAAGGAGTGTTGGTGGACCCTGCAAAAGTTGTATTCATCCTCAATATTCCTCCTCCTACCTTTGTCAAGTATTTGTGAACTACCCTAGGACATACTGGATATTACCATCATTTTATCATGGGTTGTGCGAGTATCATATCACCATTGGAAAAATTACTTAAGAATTTCGAAGGATTCCACTAGCATTTAGTCGATGATAAATATTTTGACACCTTGAAGGAAAAGTTGAGTACAACCCCCATTCTAACTTTCCCTAATTGGATCATGGAGTTCCATGTGCATATTGATGCCTCCAACATTGTGCTAGGTGTCATCCTTGCGCAATCAGGAGAAGGGAATATCGACCATCCTATCCATTTTTCTAGTCAAAAATTATCGCAGACCAAAGGAAACTACACCACAATAGAAAGGGAAGGTTTGGCTATGGTATAATCTTTACAAAACTTTCGACATTACTTTTTAGGTGGTCACTTTAAGTTTTTCACTAATCATTCTACTTTAAAATATCTTGTTAACAAACCTTTAAGTTTTTCACTAATCATTCTACTTTAAAATATCTTGTTAACAAACTTGTCTTAGAAGGAATAATATATATATGGTTGTTACTATTTCAAGAATTTTCCTTTGAAGTTATTGTCAAGCTTGAAAATTTGAATGTTGGGCCCGATCACCACTCTCGGTTAGAGTCTGGTGAGAGTGGTAGAGCCCTGGACAATCAACTTCCTAATGCAGATTTGTTCCGCATTGAAGCTATTATGGAATATTTGTTATACATTGTCATATTCCTCACAACCGACACAACACATGAGGGATATTCCCTAACTCAAAAAAGACACTTAGTCATTAGGGTAGTGGATTATCATCTTATCGCAGGAGAGTTGTACAAGTTGGGTTTGGACAATATCCCGAGGAGATGCATCTTAGATCATGAGAGATATGATATTCTTTGGGAATGTCATAGTTGAGTTGCGGGAGGACATGTTGGAGGTAAGGCTACAACTTTAAAGATATCACCAGCTAGGCTATGGTGGCCTACAATATTTAAGGATGCCAAAGAATATGCCAAAGCATGTAATGTTTTTCAAAGGGTAGGTAAGCCCTCCCAAAGAGATGAATTACCTTTATACTCTGTCAAAGCTATGTAAGCTTTCAAAAAGTGGGTTGTTGATTTCATTGGGCCCATAAACCCAGTTGCTTGAAATTCCAAGGTGAGGTACATCATTCCCATAAACCCAGTTTCTTGAAATTCCAAGGTGAGGTACATCATTACCACAACAAATTGTCTTCACCAATGGGTTGAAGCCGCACAAGTGTGGGACTATTCTGTCGATACCGCATAAATATTTATTTTTAGAAATATCATTACTTTATTTGGTTTCCCTCAGAGTCTAACTAGTGATTAGGTTGCACATTTCATAAATAAGATTGTATCTAATCTCACAAGTGAATTTTTTATTCAACACAATAAGAGCATCCCTTATCATCTGCAAGATAACAAGATAGTGGAAGCATTCAACAAGATTTTTGAAAATTTATTGACCAAGGTATGTTGCACAAACCGTGAAGATTGGGACGAAATAGTTCCAACGATACTTTGGACCTATTGAATCACCAAAAATAAATTACACAAGTATACCTCTTTTCAATTATTCTATCGATGAGAGGTCATGGTACCAGCTGAATTTATATCACCAAGTATATTTTTTGTGCAAGATACCAAGAGGATTGATGATGAATCCATCACAGAAAGAGTTACATAATTGATGTAGTTGGATGAAGCCATATTTTTAGTAGACTTTCATTGAAGTGTCAAAAAATCCTGACAAAAGGCCTAGCATGATCGACATATCAAGCATAAGTCTTTTGCGCAAGGAGAAAAAGTTATGTTGTATGACAGTAAGTATTAGAAGCATCTTGTTCAATTACAAATGCACTGGATTGGACCATTTATTATTGCAGAAATACATGAATCTGGAGCAATCAGACTCGCACAACTCAATGGTATCTTTTATCTTGGTTGGGTGAAGGGCACATGAATAAAACCCTACATCTTCTCCCAATAAGCATTGTTGTGCATCCATCCTGTGTCAGGAGTGGCTTTCCTAGGTAGGATTTCTTTTGTATTTTGATTTTCCTTTCTGTCAATAATATGATGACATGTCAATTCGATTACATGTTCTCAAGTATAGTTGTCCAGTCCCAATCATCCACCCTAGATATTCACTTTGTGGTTGGGGAGCTTGTCATCACATCATTTCATAGCTAATGTCACCCATATTTATATAGCTTGTCATCACATCATTTCATAGCTAATGTCACCCATATTTATATTCCATGTCCATATGTTGTCACATGGGTTTTTATCACCACATATTCTCACTTCGTACTCGATATAGGGTTGTCCTATCATTTTCTCTGACTTACTCTTATGTCAACCTCCTGTTGGAAATATAACTGAGAGGGGGAGGTGAATCAATTATGTATATAATCTTGAAACTTTTCATGTTTTCATTTTCTGAATCTTTCTATATTATTATTTAATGTGTTGACGATAAATTAACATGCATAGATAGACAATATTTGATCAATCACATAGAATACAAAGAGACATTGATTTTCATGAGGAACCCCATAAAGGGAGAAAACCTCTTCTTCTTAAGATGTCAATCAAGCTCCAAATCTTATGTACATCACCGTCTTTAAGCACCAACTCAAATATGAGGCTACAACCTATGATAGTAGGCTACAACTTGTAGAGAGAACCAACTCTCAGATTTCTCTGGCACCAAATCCCAGGTTTCTCTAGAACCCACTAGATGGAAGCACCAAATCCTAGAATATCTTCTAGCACCAACTAGAATTTAGAGGACTACAATCCTCCCTAGCACCACCCTACCAACCTGATTGAATCTTACAAAACTTACTTACTTGCTCTATCTCCGATCTAGTCTGTTACAACTCCATGTCTCCTTTGCCTGTCTCAGCTTCTATACTCTATTCCTCTTCTATACTCTTCTCTTTCTCCTATTGCGCACTTCAACCCCTCTGTTCAACTTCTCTTCTACCTTTTATTCTCTGTGCTTCCTTTGCATGTTATTCACTGTGCCTCTTATCTCCACTTCAGGTCATGCATTCAGTCTCCTTCTACCCACATGCATAACTATCGAAAAAGCACTCTGTCTTCTCTGCTCTACATGTATTTCTCATGCCAATTCCTCTGCCAGATCATGCTGGAAAATCTTCATCTTCTCAGGTAGTTATACTAAATATGTTCATCATCATTGGCCATTATCGTAAGATTCTTTGGCTTATATGGCAGTCGCAACTCTTCATCTTCTTTGTTAGTTACATCCAATCATTTTTGGCTTCTTTGGCTTCTAAGCCCCTTCCTTCATGTGACCACCGGTGGTGACCATACACCTATCCAAAAGGTTCTTCGTGACTTCACATGTCGATTATTTTCATGTGAGTCAAACCTGATACTCTGCATTTTCTGAAACCTTCTCTAGATCAACGGTCATGACTCCTCTTGCGATCTGATGGTTCAAATCAAATCGCGCGTTTTTGGCTTCTTTGGCTTCTAAGCCCCTTCCTTCATGTGACCACCGGTGGTGACCATACACCTATCCAAAAGGTTCTTCATGACTTCACATGTCGATTATTTTCATGTGAGCCAAACATGATACTCCTGATTTTCTGAAACCTTCTCTAGATCAACGGTCATGACTCCTCTTGCGATCTGATGGTTCAAATCAACTCGCGAGTTCAGACCTCGCAAGTTCTCAGAACTCTACCTTTGAATTTTACGATTTGCGAGTCAGTGAAATGTTGATCTCTCGCCATGTGTCCTTCCCAGCACCAACGACTAGGAACAAATCCACTCTTCCCCTTGCAAATATTTCGAAGTTCGATTCTTCGAACTCTCGAATTTGTTGCCACCTATCAGCCTTGATGATGGATGGTTCCGATGACTTCAAAAATTGTCTCATGCACTTTCCTCAGGATCCAATGACTGTTGGTCCACGCACTCAGATATAACGGCTGAGATCTTATCTTGCGAATTGGAAGTTCACGTTTTGCGACTTTGGAAAACAGCTTCCTCTGTGCTCCAGACTCCCGATTTCTGAATCCAATGATTGTTGTTCCTTGCACTCAAATCAGACGGCTGGGGTCTAATCTCCTCCTCTATGCGCTCCTCCTGTCTGGACTTTGATCCAACGACCACTGTCACTCCTCCTCTTGATCTTATGATTTTGTCACTATTGTTCTTGCCATCAATGAAAATCACACTCTTCCTGTAAGCATGCCAACAATACCCCCCTTTGGCATTGATGGAAACCCTGAAAGGCTGCACTATTCTTCTTAGACCCTTTGGCATTGATGGAAACCCTGAAAGGCTGCACTATTCTTCTTAGACCTCCGACTGCAACATCCATCCAGACCACACCTTTTTTCTCCCCCTTTTACATCAGTGTCAAAGAAAACTCAGAATGACTCTGTTCTTGCCCTGATCAAAGCTACACCCTCCCCCTGATTAGATATACTAGGAGCACTCTCCTGCTAATCAGATAGACCATTTTAACTTGATAATAGGGTCACACCCAACTTTTGGCACAAATACTCAAATTGAGATTTTGCAAGCGGTTTAGTGAAGATATCAACAATCTGATATTTGGATGGAATATAATGCAAAGAAACAACAACGTTGATTACCTGTTCCCTCAAGAAGTGATACTTGATGGGTATATGCTTGGTCTTGGAGTGAAATACAAGATTCTTTGACACACTAATGGCACTAGTATTATCATAATGAATTGGGATAAGTGCATTATATTTTACCCCCAATTCTGCAAGTGTCTGAATCATCCACAATACTTGGGTACAACAAGTGGCAGCTACAATGTATTCAACTTTTGTAGTCAATAAGGAAATGGAACCTTGCTTCTTGCTCAACCAACTTTTGTAGTCAATAAGGAAATGGAACCTTGCTTCTTGCTCAACCATGCTAGAAGAGAATCCCCTAAGAAGAATGCACCTCCACTTGTGCTTTTCCTTTTATCCATGCAGTTATCCCAATCAACATCTGAATAGACTGATAATTGAAATTTTTGATTCCTAGGATACCATAGGCCATAGTTCATTGTTCCTTCCAAATATCTGAAAATTCGTTTTACAACTATCAAGTGACTCTATTTAGGAGTAGATTAATACCTTCCTACCATTCTAACAACATGCATTATGTTTGGATGATATGGTTTGATTTACAATAGGCTACCTATCATAGACCTATATGAACTCTAATCAACATTAGGTGAGTCATCATCCTTTCTTAACTTGCATCCAGTGACCATAGGTGTGCTCATAGGTGAAGAATCTTCCATTTGAAACATTTTTCAACACTTCTCTTAGATATTTCTCCTGAGAAATAAATATTCCTTCATATCTCTGAGTAATTTGCAGACCAAGAAAAAATGACAGTTCCCCTATCATAGACATTTCAAATTCAAACTGCATGGCAGAAGAAAACCATTGTACCAATGAAGCATTATTACTTTCAAAGATGATGTCATCTACATAGACCAACACAATGAGAAAGCCATTTTCCTCTGTTTTGATATATAGGTTGCAGTCAATTGCTCCTCTTTTGAGCCCTTTGTCTAGAAGATACTTATCCAGTCTATAATACCAGGCACGAGGAGCTTGTTTCAACCCATATAAGGATTTCTTCAGCTTGCAGTCAAAGTCAAGGTTATCTGATAGTTGAAAACCATCTGGTTGTTCCATATAGACTTCTTCTTTTATATCTCCATTTAGAAAATCTAACTTGACATCCATTTGATAGACTTTAAACTTCTTATGACAAGCATATGCAAGAAAATTTATAATATCTTTTAATCTTGCTACGGGCACAAATGTTTCATCAAAATCCAGTCCTTCTATTTGATCATACCCTTTGCAGACCAATATAGCCTTATTTATTACAATATTTCCTTTCTCATTCATTTTATTCTTAAACACCCATTTGGAGCCAATTACATTCTTATCTGTAGGTCTA
>CBVK0100135009.1:0-14580 GCA_900067695.1 Picea abies | reverse complement strand
TTTACCTAATCATATTTAAAAATTACTTTGATAGCTAACTGATTGCCAAGTAAGTGATTAATAGAAATTAAAATATTAAGACGAGATAAATGAAGCTCAACAATAATAAAATGTTAATATATTCTTTTAAGAATTCTTTTCATCTTATCAGCCATAATTAGTCTATCTACATTTGATCTTGTCCATAAAAACCCCATTAAAGATTAAAAACGTATTAAATGTGTCCATTGCTAATAATTATAGACCTTTCCACATAAATATATATTTATTTTTATTAAGATAATGGTGAAGATAGATAATGATGAGTGTAATTAATAAAGATACATAAATATTTATATAACGAGGTTTGATATTTTTTTTTAATTTCTAAAAATATATAATTATATAAAAATCATGTAAAATTAGTAAAATAAAAAATACAGCAAATCTATCAAATAAAAGTTTATATTTTTAGAATTTAATTTTTTATTTCAATAAAATTCAATTTAATATAAAATTTTAATAAATTTTATAAAACATTTACTATATAATATAAATTAATTAAAATATTAAAATTCAGGGTTGTTTCATTATTTATTTGATATTTTTATCTTGGTTCAATTCCTATAAATGATATAATGAATTCATAATGAGTATTGTTGTAATGATTTTCAGTTTATATGTATGGGGCTGCGAAGTTTTATCACTCCCATTAAAAATTAAAAATTAAAAATTAAATAGCAAAGAATTGTTATTTCCTTTTAGAGAAAAAAACTAATCATAATATAATCTAGTCATAAACAATATAAAAATTAGAAAGTTGATAGTAGATTAACTTAAAAATAATGATAGTATTTTTATTTTGGGATAAGAAAATATATAAAAAAATATAAGTTGGATGAAAAAAACAAATTAAATATAATATATAAAAAATTGTAATTTAGATTAAGAAAAAACAAATTAAATAAAATTTCTAATCAATATTAACTAACCCAACCACTTATTAACTAGCCCAGCCACTTACACTGATGATTAAGTAATAAAAATGTGAATTATCAGTATTACTTTCTGTTAATTAGGTGTTTTAATGATTAACTCATTAATCTATAAGTCTTCAATAGATATACTCAAATATTAATGATGTAAGTAAACTTTCATTACAACAATAACCAACCTACTAATACTGCTGAAAGTGATATATACACCTTTCAATATTTCCTAACTTATATACCAAAACAATCAAACCATATAGCATATATACCAAAACGATCCAAACATAGACAGCGCAAGCTGGTTATTGATCGCCAAATTCCATGGCCCAAAATTAAAATTTCAATCATTATGTACTTCTGTGGTATTCTTGGAATGTTATGCGTGGACACGCCCCTAATTAATACAGACACAGATACGTGGAAAATTATTACTATGACACACCGAATTACGCAGGCTCAAAACCCTAATCACCGACAGACCGCCACCGCCTCATCCTCACTATAAAACTGTTGTATGGACCCGATCAGTCATCACACAACTCGAAAACCTCTCAATTTCGACTCTGTTACCCTTAACTTCTGTTCAAACTCCGACCCTTCTGCACTGTTCTGCTAAGAAAAAGAATAGGAGGTGGTGGTGAAGGGGAAGTTTCGTACTAATGACGAGGACAAGGAGCCGAAGAAGACTAACAGTAAGGCGGGCAAGGATGAAGAATCGGCTGATGGCGAACGCGATGGCGGAGAACTTGCTCATGGAGAACCTGGATGGCCTGATGACCTCGCTTGCGAGATTAGCCTCCGAGAGTTTCGACAAGCAAGCGCTCCTCCAACTCCACGATTTTGAATATTTCGTCCTTGCGCTGACAGGAGGCATATTACGCTTCTGCTTCATAAACTCCACCAACAGCGGGAGCTCAGCTTCTTCCTTTCCCCTGGAACGATTGAATCCCATTTCCTTCACCGAGTTGCAGGTCGGGGAAGTCCACCATGGCCGGGTGGTCTGTGGAACGATGTGCGCCGAGGCGTTTAGAAGCAGCAGCATCGTGACCATGCTTGAGGACGATAATGGCCTGGCCGTCAGGCTGGCAATCTACAACACGGCTCCATCCCAGACTGCGGACATGAAGAAGCTTTATCCCAAGGGAGCCAGGCTGGCCGTCAAGGAGCCCTATTTTATGCGTACCGCTTCCGGTAGTGTTCTTATTCTCGTGGACAACCCTGCCAACGTCCAGAAGCTGGGGAAAGAGGAGATGCTGTTGGATGTGAACGTGGAGGAGGTGAGGAAGAGGGGCAACAGATGCTTCAGAGAACAAAATTGGGAAGCAGCGGCTAAGCACTATACAAAATGCATCGACGCCACTCTGCTTAAGCTCAAGGAGGGGTTGTTGAATGACAATAACAATATCAAGACCGGCCTTCTGCACGCGTATTCCAACCGGGCGGAGACGTGGCTGCAGATGAAGGAATTCAAGTGGGCGCTTGAAGATACCGATGAGGCCCTCGGAATCGATACCAGCCATCTGAAAGCGCTCTATAGGAAAGGCCGCGCTCTGGTCGGGTTGAGGCACTATGCGGCGGCGTGTGAGTTTTTGGAGAAAGCAGACAAAGTCAGCCCCGGGCACAAGGAAATAGAAGATGTTTTAAGTCAGGCCAAGACTTTGTATGCCCAGAGCCGGGATGGTAACTATGACATCTCGGACTACATGCTCGGACGCTGCTCTTCTCCTCCAGAGGTCGCCGATTTCGTCGGCCCTGTGGAGATCAACAAGACCACAGACGGCCGCGGCCGGGGACTTTACGCCACCCAAGAATTTGCGACCGGGCAGCTTTTGCTGGTAAGCAACGCCGTCGCAGTTGTTGATGAGGATGGGCGGAGCGCCTTACCTATGATCGTGAATTCGAACCAGCGGGGCATAATTCTTACGGCCTCTCAAGAAGATCTTGTCTCGGCAGTTGTCTGCGCTGCCAGAAAATCCGAAAGATTGCTCCGGCAACTTTATAGTTTAGATATTTCCTCTCCGACCGACAGCCTGCATGCTCCGGCCATTGATCTGTTTAGACCGGAGGACCAAATGTCCCGTGGAAAAGAAAAAGAAAATTTTCAAGTGGACGTTAATCGTATCCGGAATCTTATAAGTCGAAACTCTTTCTCCCGAGCTTCAACATACGAAGCGAGAGTCTGCCGTGCATGCCATAAATGTTTTAGGGGTCTCTGGCTTCTGCCTTCTTTCATTAACCATTCTTGTTTGCCGAATTCGACCACTCTACAAGTGGGAACTGCTATATTTATTCACGCATCCAAGCCGATACAGAGAGGAGAAGAAATAACCATTTCCTACTTTGACACTCTCGTCCCCTTGCCACAGCGCGAAGCTACGTGCGAGCGCTGGGGTTTCAAATGCAATTGCAAGAGATGCAGATTGGAGCAATCTCTAAGGCCAGTCCTGGATCCCATAACCACACAGTTCGAAAAATTGCTTGAAAAAGCAATGGTGGAAACCATTGCTGCAAGGTCTCGTCAATTGCAGCCTTTCGACGCTGATCTTCCGTCATGCGCAAAATTTGCAAGGCTTTTTGTAGAGGTGGAAGAGATTGTTAGGGCTTCCCCCGAGTTGAAAACAGAAGAAGAAAAAAAGTGGGTTCGTGCGTCTTTTGTGTCTGCATATTTTGCAGGAACGCAGTCGAACGTGTTCTTTCCCACAACGTTGGACGACTGCGTTCCTTCTGGAGAGGAAATCATGGAAACCATTCAGAACACTGTGCCGGGGGAGATTCGAACTCTGATCATGGTAGCCCAGCATTTAAAAGAAGCGAAGCGTTGGATGAGGGATGCAAATCAAGCATCTGTTACAAGATATGTATCAGAACAAGCTAGGGAGGCATGCATCAGAGTGTTTGGTACCCATAGTGAAGATGTTTTCAAGGAACTCGTCTTTCAGCTTTCAAACTACCCCATGTTTTAGTAACAGTACAACTGACATTGCCATGATACGATAATATTCACTGTGGAATACATAGGGCAGCATGTCATTTTGGAGCGTTAATTTATTTGAAGTTGTTGGAGATATTTAGTTAGATGTTATGTTTTGCTTGTAAGACATAGGGCAGCATGCCATTTTGGACGGTTTATATGTTTGAAGTTGTTGGAAATAATTAATTAAATGTTGTTATGTTTTGCTTGTAAGACAGATTGTTTAGCCGTCCTGCATTGCTTTGCTGGATGGTGTTATATTGATATGGATCTTGGAGATAATGCCTCA
Organism: Picea abies; assembly: GCA_900067695.1. Taxonomy (NCBI): domain Eukaryota; kingdom Viridiplantae; phylum Streptophyta; class Pinopsida; order Pinales; family Pinaceae; genus Picea; species Picea abies. Next base: position 10,349 of record CBVK0100135009.1, on the reverse strand, counting down.
ATAGTGTCTTTCTCAAATCAAATTTGCGTTCGTCTTCATTTTAAGCAATAAATAAGGTACTTGTGCAAATGTTTCCAATTATTGTGGGCTGCCATTTTTACTTCGCCCATTATTGGGGTATGTTTTGTGTTTATCTTTCATGCCATAAGTTTATCGTCAATGAATTGTTAAGGGTAGAGCAAATGTTTCCAATTATTGTTATGGGCGCCCATACATGGAGTATGTTTTGTGTCATCTTTCGTGGCATAAGTTTATCGTCAATGAAATTGTAAGGGCAGATTTAGTTGGCATCTCCCAACATACTTCTATATTTTTCATTGTTGCTTTTATGAGTTGTTGCCTCAAGGGATTCTGATAAATTATACGACAAGGGCGATGAGATATCCGTTTACGTTAATTGATAAATTATACGACAAGGTTGGTGAAATATCTGTTACCTTAATTGAATGAATATGGTGGTAGAGTGCCTGGAGTTTAAAACAAACAAGTTCGGTAGCAATATTGGTTCATTCTATACTGAGGATAATGTTCATTCTCCTCTCTACTCTTCTGGATTTTCTTTTTTAAACTGCTCTGTAAAATTTTGGAACGAATAAATTGAAGGTAAGAACCGTTTCATTTCAATTTGTGATCCATAATTTCCATTGATGACCCATATATTAACCACTATCAAACAATCCTTAATGTTTCCATCTAGGGTTAAGGTTTCGAGCATTCGACTGTGATTTCGAATTCATTTTGGCATCCAAATATCCATTCTGTCCACTGTCCACACTATACTATATTATAGGGGCTTGGTGCCCAGACTCTCGCCTATCATAAATTGCAAAACTGCACACTAGGCGATCAAAATTGGCGATGGAACCATTATGAGTGACAATGTTACAATATGCGAGCAGTTACAATAGTAGAAATTAAGCATTATCTTCAACACTCCTCATTAATGTTTAATGAGGTGATCTGCACACTAGGCAATCAAAATTGGCGATGGAACCATTATGAGTGACAATGTTACAATATGCTAGCAGTTACAATAGTAGAAATTAAGCATTATCCTCAACACTCCTCATTAATGTTTAATGAGGTGATTTATGTAATGAAACTTCACTCAATATGCTAGCAGTTACAGTTACAATAGTAGAAATTAAGCATTATCTTCAACACTCTTCATTAATGTTTAATAAGGTGATTTATGTAATGAAACTTCACTCTTGGTAGTCCTTTGGTGAAGATATCCGTAAGTTGAAACACGATCTCTTAAAAAGTGATATTTGATATCAATATGTTTAGTGTTACTATGAAACACTTGTTTTTATTTATGACAAATTGTAGATATGTTATCACATTGAATAATTGTGGTATTTTGTTGTTCTTGTTTCAGATATGTTAGGATTCTCTTCAACTAAATTGCTTCACATGTTGTTGATGCTGCTATAATATACTCTATTTATATAGAAGATAACAAAATAGTTGAATGTTTCTTTGAAGACCATGATATTGCACCTGATCTTAGGATGAAAACATAAACTTCTATCAGTAATACAACTAGCTCAATCACTAAGACCATGACATTGCACTTGATCCTAGGATGAAAACATAATGTGAAGTACTTTTTCTATCGTCAATACATGAGACTTCTTACTAAATTTCTATAGGATTTAGCATCCACCATTTTTGCTCCATCTTCTACAGAAAACTTTTCATTTGTATTGATAGGTGTGCTCATGGATTTACAATTTTCCATTTTCCATTAGTCAACATATTTTTCTTGTGAAATAAAAATACCATCATTTATTTGCCTCACTTCTATGCCAGGTAAATAATGTATCAAACTCAAATCAAATGCCAGGTAAATAATGTATCAAACTCAAATCAATCATTTCAAGTTGATTCATCATAGCATGTCAGAACTCTTCCACTAAAAAAATACTTGAGGATGTATATATCAAGTCATCTACATATAAGCAAACAATAAGTAGATCATTTGTACCATTTGACTTGATATATAATGTGGGTTCACTTTCACTTCTCTTAAATCCATTTTTCAGAAAATAATTATCTATCCTACTATACCATGCTCTTGGAGCTTGTTTAAGCCTGTAAATAGTCTTTTTTAATTTGTAAACCTTAAGTTCTTGTTCTTTAACTTTATATTCTTGGGGGCACTAAACATAGACATCTTCTTTCAAAACACCATTCATAAAGGTTGATTTTACATCAAACTGATAAATCAACCATTTATATTATGCTACTAATGCTAAAACAATTCTTATCGTATTCAGTCTTGCAACAAGAGCATATGTTTCATCATAAAGTCTATACCGGGTTGTTGAGCAAACCCCTTTGCCACCAACCTTGCTTTGTGCTTTTGTATAGACCCATCAGCCACATACTTTTCTTTGTATACCCATTTTACCCCAATGAATCCTTTTTTAGTAGGAAGATCCACAAGCTCCCATGTTTCATTCCTTTTAATGGTTGTAAGCTCTTCATCCATTACTTTGCACCAATCTTCATGTTTTGCTGCATCTTCAAAGAATCTTGGTTCTGCTTCAATATGGGACATTAGAGCAAAATTAGAATATCCATAAATTTCATTTAAGGATTTTACCTTTCTCGGAGGAGGACTTGGACTTGAAGCTCGACTTGAAGTTGAAGAAGATGATGGAGTGGATGTAGTAGTGGTACTTGGACTATTGGTTGGATTTGTAGAGACAAAAGATTCACCTTTATGTATAAAAATTCTTGGAAATTCTTTTTGCACTTTTTGATTCCATTTCTAGTTTTGTTTTTCATCAAAAAACACATCACCACTAACCAACAATATTTCAGGTTGTGGATTGTATAATATGTAAGCCTTTGTCTCCTCACAATAGCCAATAAAAATGCATTTCACACTTTTATCATCTAGTTTTCTTCTTTTTTCATCATGAACATGAGCATAATCAATACAACCAAAGACTTTCAAATGAGAAACACTAGGGTTTCTTCCACTATATGCCTCATACAGAGTCATATTTTGCACAATTCTTGTTGGACATCTATTAAGAAAATAAATAGAGGTAGCTACAACTTCAGTGCAAAAAATGTTTGGAAGACTTTTACCTTTCAACATGCTCCTCGCCATGCCCAAAGGGGTTGGATCCAATGGTGGAAAGTGAGGAGTTTCTCACCGTTGGGCAAGGTTCAATTCTCGTGAGGGCTTTACCTGGAGCCATGGGGCCACCTTGAGGTAGTGGTCGAACGTGTGGTTGCACCGAGAAATACCATATTAAATGGTATCGTGACCTGTGCACACATAAGTGGATCAAAGACCACCCTCATGTCCTTCAAATTTTGAAGTCCCCGAGGTGTAGGATAGTCGGCGACGGAGTGTGTTGTTAAGCCACTCTGTGTTGTTAAAGTCACTGGTTCGAAACCCGTGGGGACAAAAAATCCAACCATGTTAAGGGTTGGTGTGGTTCAAGCCGGGTGCGATCCCCAGATGATTTTGATGGCTTAGATGCCCCTGAGTCATTGTTTCTCAAGCCACAGGTTAATCCCGCAGCCAACAGGTCCGGACAAATTAACAAACAAAAAAAAACATGCTGCTAGCCATCTCAACTATTGTCGGATTCTTTCGTTGGACCACACCATTCTGTTGGGGAGTATATCGTGTAGTCAATTGCCTATATATTCCATTCTTTTTGAAATAATCATTAAAGTAATTAGAAGTAAATTGTCCCCCTCTATCTTTTTGTAATGTCTTTAAAAGATAACCATTTTGCTTCTCAACAACAACTTTAAATTGTTGAAAAATAATAACAACATATTTCTCTTTAATGAAATACACCCATGTTCTTCTACTAAAATCATCCACAAAAATAATAAAATACTTAATTTTTTTAAGTGAAAAGGTTTGCATGGGACCACATATATCTGCATGTATCAACTCAAATGGTTTTGTTTCTCTCCAAGATTTTCCTACTGGAAATGAGTCTGTATGATGCTTACCCAAAATGCACCCTTCACAAACTTGATCAAAAAAATCAATAATAGACAATCCTTTGACCCTTTGCTTATTATGTAGCAAATTTAAGCCTCTTATATTTAGATGCCCATACCTCATATGCCATAGCCAAGAATCATCATCATAGCCAACTTTTAATGCTCTATTTGCATCATAAGAAAAATTGAAAGCAAAGGTTATGTTTTGCAACATATTAATTTTGTCTATGATGTTATTATGATTTTCTTGATCATATATGATGCATTCACTGTTCTTAAAAACAACAAGATATCTTTTTTCAATAAGCTTCCCCACACTCAACAAGTTATGTGCTAAACCGAGAACAAATAAAACAACATTAATATGTTTTACTTGGCCTTGCTTTGTTTTTACTACAATTGTTCCTTTATCTTTAACTTCCATTGCCTTGTCATCTACCAAGAGTACTTCAAACTTTGTAGATTCATCTATCTTGTCTTCCGATCTTTTTTTTCTAGTCATGTGGTTGTTGCAACCACTATCCAAAAGCCATACCTCCTTGGAAACCTTGTTAGCTTAATCATGAGATAAAAACAAAGTGTCCACATCTCCATTTTCCTTAGAAAAATTAGCTAGTTGATTTTGTTTTTTCCAACAATTACTTTCATAATGGCCAAATCGTTTACAATAAAAAAGATGCACTTGGGATTTTCCAATTTTTTTACCTCCATCATTAGTTTCATTATCTCTTCCTTTGTCATTTGCATTAAAAACTCTTCCTTAACCTCTTCGTCCTCTATTTTCTTATCCTCTTCCTTGTCAATGAGTGCTCAGAACTTCCTCATGGGAAGAATTATTAAACTTATCTCTGCAAATATTGGCTTTTGCTTGAAAGGCTTTCTCAAGAGATTTTTCAACAGATCTATTTATCCTTTGCTCATGAAATTGAAGAGATCCCATAAGCTCATTCACACACAACTGAGTTAAATATTTAGAATTTTCAATAGCAACAACAATGACATCAAATTTTGTAGGAAGACTTCTTAAAAATTTCTCAACAATTTCTTGATCTGTTAAATCTTCTCCATTAGATATAATTTGATTCATTATTCCCATAACTCTAGTGAAAAAAATCTTGATTCTAAATTATGCATGCAAAGAATTTCAAATTCTCTTCTAAGAGATTGCAATTTAACAACTTTTACCTTATTTGACCCTTGATATGCTTGTTGTAGCACATCCCATGCCTCCTTTGATTTCATTGTTGCAATTAGTCTTGGAAAGATAGAATCGTGTGCTGCTTGTTGGATGAAAAAAAAAGATTTCGAGTCATTTTTTTTATTTTCCCTTAATTGATCTCTTTGAACTTGGGTCAAGCCAACAATAGCTTGAGCATCTGCTAGTTCTGTATAACCATTTTCTACCAAATCTCACAATTCTTGTGGAAGAAACAAGGTTTTCATTTTAATGCTCCCAAAACCATAATTCTCACCTTTAAAGATTGGTGTTTGAGGTTGGGAAACATTAATACCATTTTTTTTGTTGGCCATTTCTTTAAAAATTCCAGCACTCCTTCCAATAGCTTCAATATGCACAAGCTTCACAAATAAATTTAATATTTCCCACTATTGTAACCTGCTCTAATACTAAATGTAGAATTATGAGGAGACAATTACAGTATAGAAAACACAACAAACAATACAACGATTGAAACAAACATCAAAGATCTCAATGCTTGAGATTCTTCCTTCTCATTCCTTCTCAAATTTCTTATACCATTCATGAACAACTAATACATTCTTATATAGTCTCCAGATTTATACGAATGTGGAAGTTGCTACAAATCATTTGCAACTAATTCTAATCATATGAGGATAATTTTGGATAAATCTAAATTATGTTGATAACACCGAATAGCCCTAAATTATGCTCCAAACAATCTAATCAAAATTTGGTGACACAATTACAATATGGCAACAGTTACAATAATAGAAATTAAACATTATCTTCAACAACATTAGGGTTTATTTTCCATGTTTTTATCTAACTCATGGCCACTGCGAGCTTCTCTTCCTGTTTCAAGTGTACATTGTGTTATGTTCTAGTGTTGCTTTGCTGAATTCCTACCTTGAGGTTAATGTGATGTGAACATCTCATTAGTTTCAGGTTCTCAGCTCCATTTCACTTACTGTTGAAGTTCGTTGTAAGATATGATGTATTATGCATTGATGGTATCTGATCTCTGTTTGTTGGAAGTCCTTTGGTTCTACACACAACTCCCAAAATATGAAAACTAATTTTAGTTAAAAAGTATCCAAAGGATGTAAGTTTAGTCCCTTCAAGTGATATAGGGGAAGTTGCACCTTCCTGGTTATTATTTGATCTTTATTTCTTTATTTTGTTCACAGAAAGATTTTTTTGGTTCATGAATGTTGAGTTCATGGGACTGAGCGACGAGGAGAGAGCTTGTAATATCATTTGTGCTTTTGCAGGTGCAACCATAAGCATAAAACTCGTTGTTCATATTATACAATTGTTAGAGATGATTGAATTTGATCACAAGAAGCTGCAATGTGAATTATGGTGTGACAAAATTCCTAGATACACAATGAGGTAATGAATCAGGTTACTCAAGATCTCTCTAACCTAGGATAATGAAAAAAATATTACATTATAATAACTTTAATTCGAGACTTTTTAAGTGGGGTTTAACATGTAACTTTTAAAGAGGGTTAAAAATACATGTAAGTTTAAAATGAAGTTTAATGGTTAAGACGCTTTCTACAACTTAGTATGAGGGAGACAATGTAATTCCTTTCGTTCTCAACATGGAGTTGACAAGTAGAGTTAAAACAATTGAATGGTGGGTTGAGTCAGCCTAGATCCATCTTAACTCAAAAAAAATTGCATGAGAAATTTGATGTCTCTTGATGTCTCTTGGCGCATGATAGATACAGAGTTAAGATTGATCTATGCTGGTAAGATATAGTATATTTTAGTTTTCATATTATGTAAACAAGACGTGTTACTATAGTGGCTATGTTTTTAGTGAAAAACTTTTGGCACATAAATTTGAATTCACGGATAATATTGAATTACAATATTGCATGTTAGGGATGCTTATACCAATACCAAAATTGCATTAGCCTAATTTTTCTCCTAGATATAAAATATTCTATTTTCTTGATAAATTTAAGTCATATAAAATAAAACAAATGCAAATAAGTTAAGTTATTCCAAATAAATAAAATACAATAAAAATTGGTGTACTTTAAATTGTGACAAAGAATAACATTAAAATTCTAACTAACAAAAAAATTATTGATATTATCTTAATATTAATTATATTCAATGAACTTAATATTAAATTAATATTATTATTTTTATTGTTATTTTTCATGTACACTTTAAGTGTACTAATGCTTTAAAACATGTGTTTCTTTTTTGGTGGTCACAAGTTTCAAACTAGAGGGGATTAGGGTATGTACATATTCACAAAATAAGTAGCCAAACCCCTACCTTATGATTATTATCATAGTTTGAAGGGTTATATTCATTCTCCTCATGGAAGTTGGTATGTATCCCATTAAACACAAATCCTGACACAAGCGAGAAAATCTTGAGTAACATAAGATTTTTATCATTGCATTGCAATAGTGCTTAACCCATATTCCACTAAAAACATGTTGGAAAAGGTCTTTGATAAATGATTAAAACTTTAGGACATCCAAGGTAATATAACTCTCTCTTATTATGAAAAACTAAAATTGAAAATTAAAAATAAAGTTTCTAAATTCCAACAGCACACCCAACCACCCTGTAACACTGTTGAGATGGTGGGGTACTGCAAATTCATTCTGAATAAAATAAAATTATGCTTGTTTAATTTTGATACCACTATGTGCCAGAACGAGTACCCTTTGTACACCATTGAGAATATGGAGTACTTCATGAAACACAAATTTCCATGCATTCCTATTGCAGTGATACCATTCTATAATATACCCAATCCTTTAGCTAGGAAAAAATCCACATTACATGATTTTATAACATACTTACTTATTAATCTACTATTTATTAATTTTTGTATGTAAACATGATAAGTAGTCTTCTGCAAATATAATTAATCATCCAATGTTACAAATGCAGACTTATTCATGTAAATAAAACAACAATTTGTAAATAAAATAAACATCATTAAAGTCAACATAGCCATAACACTTATCTTTATGGAAATAAAACACCAATTGATTGCAAACAAAGGATGTTCCACCCATTGACCATATGATCTTTCTTGCTTGTAATTTTTTTGCAACAGGGCCACCCCCTACTCGAGGCTATGATCCCACAAAGATGAACTCTTCCTATGACTGACTCTAATCCTCTCACATAGATCGATTTCTCAATTATCATAGTTTGATAACTATCACAACAATCCTAGCCCACTAGTTGTCTTCCCCCTTAAGCCTACACAACCCAAGGAAAGGGGAATGAATTTTAATGTATTTTAATGTCACTTAGTTAGGAGATGTTAATGTCACTTAATTAAGAGATGTTATGTTAATAAAAGTGTGTATTTTAATGTCACTTAGTTAGGAGATGTTATGTTTTTAAAATGACATTAAAGAAATAAAATAAATTTATATTAATAAATTACTTAAACATTATTAAGGTGACTTCTAATATTAAAGTGAAAATAAAAAGGGGAATGAAGGTTATATTTGATTTAGTCAAAAGGAGAATAAGGGTCCTATTTGATTTATTCAAAATAGGACCCTTATATATATATAAAGAAAGTGGTATTGTATAATAAAATTAGGCAACAACCCCAATAAGGGATGCCACCATAGCGCCAGGTCTTCAATCCAAACCAACTCTGAGTATGAATCTACTCATATGAATAAATTATATGAAGTTGAGCATGGAGGAAACTGTCTAATCATCGATCATTAGTGCCAATATTGTTTACAAACATAATATAACCCATGAATGATGATAATGGGCCCCAAGCTACACTAGTATGGCTATGGAACAATTGTCACAACTGAACACTTACCAGAAATGGACTAGGTAATCTATTAAATGCTTAATGTCTAGCATTTCAATCTCTAAGAAGTCTTGCTAGACTATGGAAACTCTATTCACATGAATAAAATATTAGTATCATTTGTGACTTACAAAATACCTTGTAACAATGTTTTGGTTAAGGAATAATATACACAATCAAAAGTGTCTTGAGTTCTAAGAAAATCCAACAAGTGAAATAAACACTCATAGAAATTAGGAAAGTTTAGTTGCAAAAGAATTCCAAAGAAATGTAGAACAAGATTTGATTCCCTAGGTGAATCTCCATAAACAAATTGACATCATTAACAATTAAAATAGATGAAACATTTCCAAATCTAATCAATGACCTAGTTTCATGCCTGCGAACTAACCAAACTATAAACTTAAGGACTAATTCTCATTAGGTGCCTTAGCTAGATAAATCCACTACTAAAAGTGCAACCTATTTAAAGTAGCATTCCACAAGTAAAATCTAGATTGATCACACCTAACAGAAACATAGCTATTAAAAACTTTCTTTTTTACTTAGATACCAATGGCATAGATAACATTTTTATCAATCTATATAGCATGGAAATTTCACACATAATCACCATAGCAGCTCCACAAAATCCAGAATACTACTATAATTTCAGATACATCCAAGTTCCTGAAAAAAGGTGGTGTGTTATGTCAGTGAGGTCCATTTTTTTTGTTTCATCTGGTCAAACCAAACTTCCCATTTTTCTTGACAAAGATGTTTTGTTCATTCATAGAGAAAAAAAATAAGTTTCAAGAACATCCAAGTACCTCCAGTCAAATATTCTCAAGGATTGTAAAATGTGAAAGAACAAATTATCTAATGTGAACTTTAATCAACATAATTTACAATTAATTGGGTTATTACATGGAACTCATTATCCTAATAATAAGTCAAACATACAATATAGATGAGTCTCAAAACAAATTATGTTGGTCTTCAAGGAATACAATTAGAGAAAAAATGAATTCTTGAGAAACTGAATTCGGAAAGGAAAACTATTTAAATCTAGTAACCAACAAACAATGTCAACTACGATGAAGTCATCCTAGAAAAAATGAGATCGCCCAAAACATAAAACTCCAAAATAAGTAGAATTGTTTTCCATGATGACATGCCTCTGTGTAAAGAAGAATGCACGCAGAACATTCCTCTCTTTAGCATGAGTACAAAACTGAACTCTTGTTAAGCCCTAATATTGGCTCATTACCCCTTAATTGGGGCATATTATATTAGTAATGTTATTTTATTTATCTAGGCTTTAGTCCATTAGTTGTAATTATACCTCCTAGTCTC
>CBVK0100135008.1:0-14581 GCA_900067695.1 Picea abies | reverse complement strand
TTGTAAAAATGCCTTTAGAGCCTCATTATAATCATCTTCTTGTGAATGAGGGCAACCGTCACATCTCTTCTTAGAGATAAGCCACCACAATTCCAGCGAGCTTGTTTTCTATTGCATTTTACAGTTATAGCTTATTTCCTTATTGAATAGAAAACCAGTTTTACTGTTTCTATGTTAGTCTGTGTTAAGCATATTTTAATAATCTCTATTCATTTTTTTTTTCTCATAAAATCTGTATCTGCCTCTTCCTTGCATCATACAAAATTTTCTCATCAAATTATGCACTTGTGAAAACTATTGGACCCACTCTTTCTCCCTTGGGTCATGCACTACAAGTGTTTTTGTTCTCAGAAGTTTTATGTTTAGAGATATTTTTGCAAGAGATTTATGGCTTCACCCAGTGTGTCTCCATTTGTTGTGACATGCATCAACACCTTCCATTTTTTCTTGTATTCTTGCTTGTAAATCATTTTGATAACCAAGAAAATGGGACCCCTCCTTTATGACTTGGGAACCTCTTGTCATATTGAAGACACTGCTCATCTTCTTGATCTTTGTTAAATGTCTTCCCATTCTCCTTAGATGAAATTGCTTTATCTTTCAAAGATTTTTCTGGTTGGTTTTGACACTTATATATTTTTGGTGTATCGAAAGAGTTCCCATGAACTTCTCCAATACATCATAGGAGTTTGTAAGAACATCCTTGGTACACACCGATGGAATTGCCACAAACTTCTCTGATACAAAAAGCACCGACTGAATAACCCCTTAAAAGTTATTTGATATGCAAGTTTGACCACTAGATGAGTTAATGATATCACCTCTGGTACAACTGGAAGAGCTCCCACAAACTCCACTGGTGCAATTGGAGAAGTTCGTAGTAACCCCTCTAACACATCATGTTCTTTGTCAACGCACTTTTCATTATCCGCTCCAGTGCAACCAGAGGAGTTCCAACGAACTTCCCTAGTGTGATTGGAGGAGTTCCAAACAAGCTCTTTGATGGACCAAAACCTTTCACTGACGTGCTCCCTCTTGTCATCTCGAACCACACACCCAAAAAGGGTTATAAAATAAGAGGTTTTGTTTTCATTTTCCCCATTCTACTTTCATAGATATTTGTCGAGAGAAGAGAGAAAGAAACTATCATGCTCACGAATAGAAACCTTCTGAAAAACTCATCTTGCACATCTTCAAGCCTTCTTTGCATATCCATGTGTCGTTCCTTCTAGGTAAACCCTAAATCTTACCTCACTTTCCATTTTATATATTTTCATGGTTAGGGTTGGGGTTTTTCACTAGTAGACGGTAACATTGAACCCATCCATTGGCTTTCCATGCCCATATTCCACCAGTTTACTCCTCTTTCCCGAGGCATGCCCAAACTATTCTATTTTATCTGCATAACCAAATCGTTGGTCAAACCCCTGGACTACGCCCCTATGATACCTTGGAAAGTGTCATGTGAGTATGTTCTTTTTACATGACCAAGCCCTAAACCAATTACATTTAAATGGTCTCAAGAAGCCAAATGGCCTCCCCATCTCTCTATAACCTTAGTCATCTAATTCTTCCTGAGTACCCATGCCATTAACCCAATTTTTCGTGTACCTTTGTTATACGCTGTCAAAATCCCTAATTCAGACCACATAATCAAATTGATGGCTACACCCCTTCACAAGCGTATGATATTGTCAAAAACATGCTTCTGGCATGAGTGTGATCAAACCTATGGTCGAAGCCCTATCTCCAAGCCAAGCTTAAACTTCGGCCCAGTGAAACCTTGGTCACCTGCGCAAACCTTCAACAAAACACTTAGTCAAATTTTGATCAAGGTCTTATCATCAAAGTTTGTGTCAACTCTGCCAACATATACTAACAGAGTTTCTAAGGTTCAAGTTGGTTATATTTCCTCATTTTGACAAAGTTTCGAACAACTTCACCAATTGTATTTCCCCGTTTCGACGAAGTTTCGAACAACTTCACTGGTCATTATGTTTTCAATTAGCGTGATTCTTAACATCATCACCAGTGACATACCGTACCTTTTCGGCAGACTTCGCCACAACCTTTCTGATAATCATTTCTTTGTATCATTGTAGTTTACCTCAACTACGTCAATATCATTCCATTGCAATAGAAAACTTCCCATTAGTACCTCTGATACATACCGATGAATTTCCCATTGACTTCCCTGATACATGGTTTTTCTCACCGACTAAGTTTTTATGAATGTCTCTGATACACACCAGAGAACTTATTATCTTAATCTCCAATCCCCTTTCTTCATGGACTGAGTTGACATCAACTTCACCAAATCACTTAGATTCTTTCTTGAAGAAATCCATACTTCCTCAAATTATCACCATGTCCCAAATCATCCTATCTTCCTCAAATGATGATTCCCCTCCTAACATCGACTCGAGTGATTCCTCAAGTACCAACACAAGTTTGCATAAACAGATGTATCTTGAAAACAATGTTAATACATAAAAGAATTAATGATTTACGTGGTTAATGAATTAACATTTTATGTTCATTGTCATGTCATATTTCATTGTTGATTTGATGCACTAATAATGACTATGTTTGTCACAGATTCAGATATTTCTCCTCCCAAGAAAACAACTAGCAAAGAACCAGCGACAGAGGTTTCCGAAAGAGGAAGATGGTAGGAAGAAGAACCTGACACCCCAGGGGCAATTTATGTTGATGATACATGAGTCTTGGAGTAAGGGGGAACTTCACTCAAATTGGGTGAAGCTTTCTAGATGTTCAAGAAGTAGAACTTCCCTGTGGAAGTTGAATATCAAGATAAGCTCAAAATCTTCAAAAACATCTAGAGGTCAAGATTGCATAGGGTGGCGTCTCGTGAAACAATTTTCCCTTGTGCAGACACGATCTCATGGATCCTCAAGAATGTACACATTGAAAACCAATATATACTCAATGCTTTGGCTTCCCCTTTAAATAAAATGGCTTCTATAGTTTAGATTGAGAGTGAGTGCATAACCAAACTTTATCCTTGAGGACTGCAACTCATTGAACCATTATGTTTTCATTGTTGCTTCTAGTTCACCACCCACGTCCTCGTGTCATCACTGACATCCATGACACCCATAGACATCATCCCAAGAAGTAGAAATTGTAATCCTAATATTGCCTAGACAAGGTTGGAATATGTGACCCCTATTAGGGAAAAAATCTCTTTAGTCAACAACTGAAACACTCGCTCATCTCATCTCTTTGGGTTTTGGGGGGATTATTTCTATTTGTAATAACCCTCTTATTTCTTGGTTGCTATCTTTCATAGTTTGCACGAAACAATAGGCATTGAGGTTAGCGGTTCTAATCCCTACATTTATCTCTTAAATTTTCAATTTGTTGTTTTATTTTGCGTGAAAGAATCGATAGCATAAATCCATGCACAATGGCCTTGGATTTAATTGTTCCACTTTTGAACTTATAATGCTTTGGATCTTAAAATTTTAATATTTTGGCTACGACGACCTTGGTCCATTAGAATTTCTAAATACAAATCCAAGTTTCTCACATTTGAATTAAGGGCAATGCTTCTCACATTTGTTCTATAGACTCTCCATTTCTTTGTTTTGGTTGCAATTTGTGTCTTTTTTTCCATTCAAATGCAATCCATATGATATGTTCCCATCTCTTCACGATTGGCTCATGTGCATCAATAATCAGTACCTTTGACACTCTACCCTCATATGTATGATTTGATTTTGATATAAACCTATATAGACCTTGGAAAAATAATAATCATGTCAAGGAATTAAAACTCCAATACGTTTTTCCTATACTTATTTACATCCTAAAAATAACAATGGCTTAGCTACTTTGCACATCTCCCCCTTATTTATTTATTATTTACCCTCTTTTAAATAATTTTATTTGTCCCCATTATTTTCCCTTCGAGTATCATTATTAAGATTACCCATTTCCCCTCTCTTATATATATATATAATCATTAATTTACTATTACTTGTTTTTTAATCTTTGTTTTTATTATATCTCATCCTTTTCTTAATTGAAAAAATCATTTCTAATATTAATTAGAAATTAAACCTCCTTAGTTCAACTTGTTTGTATATGTCTGAAAAAAGACATCAACATCTAGCAATAACATATTGTATCGCGCTAAGAGCAAAAAGCCAATGATGATCTTTTCTTATGCATGCAATAAGAGTTTGAAAATTGTTTGAAAAAAGCATAAAACTGCTCATGATACAATGGATATACAGTCAACAATGTGTTAAAAGAACACCAAGAAAGTATATAAAACCTCCAATAAATCACCATGAATTGTGAAAATAACCAAAAGAGACTTTCGAGGTCTTTTCCCTGATTTTTCATATGCCTCTACCCATCTCCAAGCCAGCCTTTGAGAGATGGTCAGCTTCTTGATTCTAGTTCCTTTCCACATGTGTGAAAGAAGTGTGAGTGAACAAAGAGATGGACCGTTGAATGTTTTGAAAGAAAGGCTAAAGAGAGTAGTTATGATGAACGGTTGTCCCATTAATGCATGGGATGATAAGCATGGAGTTTGCACAAACATTTAAGTGAGAAATCTTGTTTTTTTTGTTGTTTTTTCCTTTCTTTCTTTTGCCAATATGAGAAGAAGTTTTAGAGCCATTAGTTCACTGAAATTGTTTGTAGTTGGGCCCAAGATAGTGGAAAAAGAGATGGAGTGATCCTCCAAGAGAAATATTATACCCCTAGCCCCACTAACATAAGGATTTTCTTGTGTTGTCCCATCAAAAAATGCCCAGGGGATGTCTGAAGAGATATTAGTCATTGGTTTTCTTTTGGGAACATGGTCCTTCTATTATGGAAAAGAATATATAATATCCAAGCTAGTGATGGTGCAGTGCGAGGGAGAAGGATTACTACCATCAAAAAGAGATTGGCTCCAAGCAAGCCAGATACCCCAAGTTGTAATTAGAGGCAAAGCCTTGCACATTTTGGAATGTGGATTTTCCATCCAATAGTTTAAAACATCTTCATTGTTGTCCCCTTCCCACCTGCAGAGAAACCCCATGGACCTTTGAAGATCTAACCAAACTATTGAAGTAAAAGGGAAATTTAGAAAAAAGATGGGTGATTGTTTCATTACTCTGTTTACATAAATTGCATCTGCCCAGACCATTGAAGTTTCATTTTTGGACGTTGTCCCATGTGGGTTATTAGTTAAGAAGTATAAGCCACATAAACAACTTTTCTTTTGCTGGGAAATTGAATTTCCATAGCTACTTCCCCCACCATGGCGAGGGATTTATCTGGGCTTCTTGTGCCATAGATCGATAGCCAAGACGAAGGGTATAACTCTCAGATGGATTTAACGACCAAATTAAATGGTCCTCCTGCATTGAGGAATAAGGAAAGGAGTTTTTTAGAGAATTTATGTATCTTATCCATGTATCAACATCTTCCTCTCTCAATCCCACATTCTACCAATTCAGCCATCCATCATGCCCATTATCATAAGCACGAAGCCAGGTTTGATTTAGGTAGAAAAATCCTTCAATTTTTGTAGCCTGGATAATGGGGCCGGGAGGATGTGATTATTTTGGCAACTGATCCATGGGTCTTTCCCGATGAGAATTTTTCTCCTAAGCCAAGTTTCCAAATTAACCAATTTCCAATGAGTGGAAAGGCATTCAGGATGGATTTCCAAACAATGAACCCATTATGCATCCATTTGATTGCTACCTAATCCAATCAATTATGGCATCCTACAGAAAACATTTTTCTTGGAGGACTTGAGACCACAAACCTGATCCCTCAATTAGCCCCCAAACATTCTTGGATACCAAGGCTTTTGAGAAGAGAAAAAAAATTTATAATCCCCATCCTCCAATATTTTTAGGAGTGGCCAATTTTTTCCATGATGCAAGGACCAGATATTTTTTATCCTCCAACCCTAACCAGAGAAATCTGAAAGAGACGTGTTTTATTTTGCCCAAAATTCCTTTTGGCATCCAGGCTATGGTAGCCCAATACACGAGAAAGGCTTCAAGGACTTCCTTAACCAGAACAAGTCTTCCATCTCTAGAGTGCTAGTAATTGCACCAAGCATGAATTTGTTTCTCCCCTTTTGCAAGAAGCCACAACCTTGTAGTCATTGCTTTTAGAATGAAGGCAAGATATTTCAATCCCAAACTTTGATCACTGATGTGCATATTTAGATACTAGGTGAAGTGAATTCTTTCTTGATCAGATAGACCCCAAGAGGAGAGGGAATATTTTTCCAAGTTGATTTGCATACCCATCACATGGAAAAAAAGTGGAAAGGAGATCTTTTAAATGGTCCACAAACTAAAGCTTTCCTTCACAAAAGATGAGTATATCATCAAAAGAGAGAAGGTGTGAGAGAGAAAATCTAGGACTTATAGAAATACCTTTGAATAAACTAATAGAGATAGTGTTGTGAATCATCCTACTCACTCATTCCGCTACCAAAAGAAAAAGGAGAGGGTAGAGAGGGTAGCCTTGCTTCAGCCCCCTTTCTACTTTGAAAAAGGGGGTGGTTGAACCATTTATCAAAACTGCAAATGAAGTTGTGTTGATATAATTTAGGACCTAGGACACAAAAGAGTGTCTAAATTTGATCTGGAGGAGGGTTAACCTGATATACAACCAGCTTGCACGGTCAAAGGCTTTTGAGAGATACACTTTTAGAGTGCCATCCTTGATTTTCCTAGTGTGAATGGAGTGGAGACCTTTTTGAGCCAAATCTAGATAGTTTCATGGATTTGAGATGTTCTCAAAAACCCAAATTGCTCCAATGAGATGTTTTCAAAGAGGATATCCTTCAGTCAAGAGGCTATAAGCTTTGAGATGATTTTGTAGGTACTGTTACATAGAGAGATGGGTCTAAATTGGTTAAATGTGCTTGGATTATCATATTTTGGAATTAGTTCTATAAAGGTAGCATTAAAGGCTACCAAGACACAACCCGATGACTTGGAGCATTCCACCATCCTTAGAAGGTCATCTCCAAGGAAGTAAAAGCATTCCATAAAAAACTCCAAAGAGATTTTGTTCAGTCTTGGGATTTTATATTTTTGGAAACTTTGCAACACTCCCATAAGCTCTTGTTTTGTAACTTCAAGCATATGGTTTTCATTCTCTTTGGGGTTTATGTATGCGGGGAAATGACCAACAACATGTAGGATAAACATCAATGGTTGCTCGACGATCTTCTTGAAACAATTGTTTGAAGTGAGTCATGCCCACATGTGCAATTTCTTCAAAGGAATAAACCTTTGTCCCATCAAGTTTGTGAACACTCCATATGGTGTTTATGGATTTCCTCCGGTTTGAAAATTTATGAAAAAAAAATGTATTTTTATCTCTAGCATGTAGCCAAAGAGCTTTGCATTTTATTCTCCACTCTTTTTCCTTATTTAGGAGAATTTTCCTTATGTCCTTCTCAAGAGATTTTAGCTCTTCTTGTATATGTTTAGTAAAGGGCTCTTTGCCTTCCCTTTCTTACCATCATGGTTGCAGTTTTTATTCTATGTCATGAAGTTCCCTCTGCCTTCTTTCCTTATTCTAGGTTATTGCTACTCCTTTGGCTGTTTTTAATTTTTAAAGGAATTGGAGAGAAGAGGACTCCGGAAGGTCGAGATTGAAAGGCACCCACGACGATTTAATGGCTTTCATAAAAGATGGTTCCTCCAACCATCTAGAATTTAATTTAAATGGGATAAGGGGATTGTGTGGAGCCACATCAAGAATTATTGGACTGTGTGACGGGAGAGACTCATTGGCGAACTCTCAGATTTTCTTCTAAGGAGGAATCAGAAATAAAAAAAACCGATCAAAGCAATTTTAAAATATATTATTAATAAAAAAAAATTGATATTTTATTATTTATTTATGATTTACTTTTATAAAATTACTTTATTTTTATTATTATTTTAAATTGTATTATTAATATATTATAATTTTTCTTTTTATATATTATCATTTATTTATCACTTTCCCTTCTTGGTTACTTTAACTTTTATTATTCTTGTTTTAACTATATCAATTATATTTTTTTATTTGTTACTTTAACTTTTATTATTATTGTTTTAATTATATCAATTATATTATTTTGTATTATTCATTTAGCATATTCAATATTTATTATTTAGTTTTTTTTCTTTATATTTATTTATTCTTATCATTATATAACTTTTTTCTCTCATTCATTATTAAATTTAAACTTCTAATAATAATAAATCGAGTGTCTATTTTAAACATTAACACTATTTCTAAACTTTAATAATAATAAATTGAGTGTCTATTTCAAACATTAACACCATTTCTAAATCTTAATAATAATAAATTGAATTCTATTTTAAACATTAACACCATTTCTAAACCTTAAAACCACATATTTTACTACAATCTAGGCCATACTAGAGATTTGCAAGATGATATTTACTTATGATAAGATAAGAAGTTTCTTAGAAAGTTTTTTAAATACATAAATAATTTGGACATGACATTTTATAATTATATTATTTTTCATATTATATTTGAATAATTCTTATAAATCTTTTAAAATTGAATATTATATTTCAATAATTTTTTAAAATTTTTTAAAATTGAAAAAAATGTTTTCTAAATTTTTTAATACATAATCATATTTTCAATTATATTATTTTTCATATTATATTTGAATAATTCTTATAATTTTTTTAAAATTGAGTATTATATTTAAATAATTCTTATAAATCTTTTAAAATTAAAAAAAATGTTTTCTAAATTTTTTAATGCATAATCATATTTTAAAAGATGATATCTATATTTAATATTTAAAATTATAAAATACAATGATCTAACTAATTTTCCTTATTTATTTTAATATTATCAAATTTTATTTAAATAATATGAAATATTTAACAACTTATTATAATATCTAAAATTATAAAATACAATGATCTAACTAATTTTTCTTATTTATTTTAATAGTATTAAATTTTATTTAAATAATATGAAATATTTAATTACTTTTTTACTTTCCATGCATAAAATGAAAATCATACCAATAATCCCACTTATTATAAATTATCAAATTATTATAAGAAGTTGAAGTTATCTTCAATGTTTTTTTCAAATCAACCAAAACCATATTTAGCATTGGTAAAACATTTCTATTATCTTGTATTGATTTATGAAGTTGAAACCTAAAGGTGAAGTGGTTGAGCCTTCTAAATGAAATCTCCTTAATTTCCTTATTAAATTGATGAGAGGATTAAAACATTATTTTTGTTTTTTATTTAAATTATATTTATAAAAAAAAATTATATATATTGAAAAAGTATGGAAGACACCACTTTACACAATAAAGATACTATTAAAAAAACCTTAAATCAAATTTTAAGGAGAAAATGTTGTGTGATAAAGAGTTAGAGAAAAAAAGAAAATTAATGTATTATAAGGATGTAATCAACTTTAATCTAGAAGATCCAAATGTAAAGAACAAAATAAGCATATTAGATCTCATTTTCAAAATATTTGTCACACTATCAACCTTCCTAACCTCTTAACCAACCTTCCTAACCTCTTAACTCAACAAAAGTATGGTGATCTTAGAAAGCTCATTTAATGTTTTTCGAGCACAGAAACAAAATTCTAAAGAATCACAAATAAGCACTTACCCTCTTAAGGTCTGATAAACCAATTTGATCTTAGTGGACGCATTGAAATTATTATTATTATTATTATTATTATTATTATTATTAATTTTGATAAATATTATAGATAATATATTAATATGTGTAAATATTTAATAAAATATATATATAATTTATTAATATTTTTGTAAATTTTAATAAATATTATTAATTTAAATCTATGATATAAAAATAAAAATAGATAATTTTTGAAAAAAAAACCTAGTTATTAATAATTTTTTAATTATTAAAAAATTATTAATTAACAAAAATCATCACTTAAAAATATTTGTTACAATTGAATATATTATTATTATTATTGGATTTATTATTATATAAAAAAATTATATATCTAAATGTTTTTATACAGTACACCCTATCTCATCTACGACAACCATATTTAGGCGATAATTAATTATTGTGAGCTTAAGAACATTGAGCTGAGTTGAGAAGAGCATATAATAAATTCATGGTCCAAGGTAACCTTATATGGTCTGCTTGTTTGTAGTTTGATTTTTTTTTGTGGTGGACTAGGCTTGGAGGCTGATTGAATTGAGAAGCGAAGCTATGATTCATGTTGTGGTGAAGTATACTTGAGTTTTGATCTAGTTTTTTTTGTTTCTATTCAAACCCTACAGTTGATCCAGGAGGATATCGATGGCCACCCTCCTTTTCCAACTCACTCAAAACATTTTTCTGGCAATTTTGGTAATTTACTATTTTTAGCAGTTTGGTAATTTACTATTTTTAGCAGTTTTTAACTTTTGGGGCCATTTTGAGGACCTAAATGAAGGTTTTTCGGGATCGAGATTCTCAAAGATACTTGAAGGCTCTAATTGAGCCCCCAAAATGAATCTCCTCAATGATACCTTTCCAACAGGATATTGTGCGCCTAAAAAAGAGATCGTATGCAAAAGTTACGACCCCAGGAAGTTGATGTACTAACTTACCTAAACGGGGCCCACATGGCTTTAGACGCTTCATCTCCTAGGGTTAGGTTTTTGGATGTCTAGGGTTTTTGACATTTATGTTTATTGTAAAAAGGCCTTCAGATCCTCATTGTAATCATATTCTTGCGAATGAGCGCAGTCGTCGCATCTCTTCTAAGAGATAAGTCGCCACCATTCCAGCAAGCTTGTTTTCCATTGCATTTTACAGTTTCAGCTTATTTCCTTATTGAATAGAAAACCAGTTTTATTGTATCTCTATTATTTTGTGTTAAGCATCATTTAATAATATGTATTCATTTCGTTATGCTCATAAAATATGGATCAACAGTGAATCAAGTGCACAAGTTCCTTATGCAACTCTTATTTTTTTACTTTGCTTTCCAATATGAGAAATTCACCACATATACCAAAATATATTAATGTGGGGCCTAGAAAAGTAACTCTAGATACTCTATATGAACCTATAGAATCATCAGAAAAACATAGAGAAGAGAGAGAAGTCAAATAAATGCTTGATAATAAGGTTAGATCCTTAGAAGACAAGATTCAGACACAAATAGACAATAGAATATTAGGGTTGGAGAATCAATTGCAGAAAATGGAGGTTAGATTAAAAGAAATGGAAAAACAAAGCCAAGAAAAGAAACAATCAAGCTAAGAATAGGTCAAAAAAATCATAATCATAAGCTAATTAACAATTTGGCCCTAAATAGTTTGGAATGTAAATTGGATATCAAACTCATCAAAGAATAAACGAATAAGCTCGTAGAGTTATACCACAAGCGTAACAAAAGAGCCTTGAACCTCATAATTTTTGGTATAAAAGGGAAAAAAGATGAAGACATGTTAACAATAGTCAAGGAAGATAAAACATAAATAACAAATTGAAAAAATTGGCCTCATAGAAGCAAAGAGGTTGGGAAAAATAATTGAACATAAAGATAGGTTGATCCAGGTTAAGGTAAGCTTTGATGACCATAAATATGGCATACTCAGTAAAAATTTGAGCTTAAATGGGTTGGGAATATTTATAAATGAAGACCTCATTTTAGAAAACCAAGCTGAATTAAAAGGAAGGAAGTTCAAAAGGTAAAATAATTCATGAAGGAAGGAAAATGGGTAATAGTCAGGAATTGAAAAGATATTATTAGGGATAGAGACTGGAAAGATAATAATAAATAGGAATTTGGGACACGTTGGATCCTCTCTTGGGATTGTTGTGGCTTTCTGTGGAGTAAAGGACCTATATTAAGTTGGATCTAGAATGAAATCGACATTATATTTCTAGTTAACATTTTAGAACATGAAGAATCCAAGGTCCCTAACATAGAAGGATTTGTATTGTGGTTAACATGGAACAATAAATCCTCCCATAGAGGGATTGGAAGCATAGTTTATTATATTAAAATGAACATTTCTCTTCACATTCAACTTCATAAGAAATACCATCTCAATCAATACATATGGATGCAGATTTTGTATATTAATTTTAAAAAGGTGTATATAACAATTTATTATTCTGTGCCTATTAATTCTACCTTTTATAAGAAAAAAAATCTAGATAAAAATTGTCGGGCTAAAAAAGATTAGAACAAGATATGTACATTATGAGAAATGAAGGTAGCATCATCTTTCTAGGAGACTTTAAAGTTAGAACCAGAACTGATCAAGTTATTCTTTTAAGCAATGATTCCAACCCTAATCTTATATGGATAGAGGAGGACCTTGTTTTATCTAATGGATACAATAAGAATTTTGAAGACCTAATGGAGATTTTGTTTAGTATTGAGCTAATCAAGCTTTTCACTTCTCAAGATATAATAATTTGCAATGGTCTAATGAAGTGGTTGAAATCTAACCAAATGACTTGCATCCATGGGTTGAGCAGCATTGTTGTGGAATATGTGATAATAGATATCCCTATATAAAACCAAATAGTAAATTTTGACATTTTAAATGATAGAACTTTAACCATAAGTCTAAATGATCACGAGCCTTACTCTAATCATAGACCTTTAACCATAAGTCTAAACCTTGTTATGCACAAAATCCCCATTGAAGAGAACTCTAATAACCAAAGGCATTTGCTTTTTGACAAAATAAAGCTAATATTTTCTTAAAGGAATTAAATAGTGAATTACGTCTCCTATCATATAAGAACAATGTTGAAGACCTCTATCATAATTTTACGACAATCCTCCTAATTTCATTAACAAATTTTCTATCAAGGTGTCGTGTAAAAAAAATCAGAACAACCAACCCTTGGTATGATAATGAGTGTAAAATTGCTATAAACTCCATTTGGGATGCTTCTAATGAGTCCTTAAAATCCGATAAGATAAGTAGATACAAAGCCCTAATTAAAATGGGAAAAAGGAACTACATAAATAGAAATTGCACCTATCTTTAAGCTAGATCCTAGTAAATTGTGTAGGCAAATTCTAACTCGTAAAACTAAAGAAAATAATATGATTCCCCTAATGAACTAAAATTCCTACCTTAAAAATATTTATGAATCCACTAATGTCATGGACAACATTCTAAACTTTTCTACATAAAATGAATGTTTTTCTATGGATACCATAAAGTTTAGGGTTAAGCGACTCACTAAATGGAAAGATAAGGACATTGAAGTATACCAAGATGGAATCTTAAAAATTTAAGGATCTATCATCATCCCTCACATACACAGGCTCTTCAATTTAGCATTCAATTAGGTTTCCCTAAACACTAGAATCAAAGCCTCATTGTACCTATTTTAAAAAGTGTGGATAAAAGCAATCCCTCTAATTATAGGACCATTCTTATTAGTCCCATTTTAATCAAGCTATATGGAAGTATTAGAAAAGAAGATCATCATATGGCTAGAATGCCACAGAAAAAGAGCTAAAGGTCATGCTGGATTTAGAGGTTATCATTCAACTGTGGACCACTTTATTGTGTTTACGATCATTGCATAGGAGTGTCGCAATAATAGAATCAATCTCCTTTGTTGTTCCATTGACTTTGGAAAATATTTTGACATAGTTCCCAGGACTAACCTTTGGATTAGGTTAGAAGAGCTAAAAGTTCATTTCGAGTTGAGAGTTGTTGCAGTAAGGTTGTATAAGAACATTATTGCCAAGTTTATGAACATTAAGGAATGGTCAAAAGAAATTAACTATAACATAAGAGTCAAACACGGTTGCATGTTGTCCCCTACTCTTTTGGCATATACATTGACAAGTTAGAATATTTTTTGGAAGTCACAAGTTGTGTCATCTTGACTCTCGTTGATATTGTGATCATCCTTCTTCTTTTATGTTGATGATATTGTTCTTATGGCAAGGAGTACCTATGACCTCAATAAGCAACTAAGAATCCCCAAGGACTTATTCTCTAGTATGGATATGACTATGAACACCGACAAAGTGAAGGTTATGATAATTAAATCCAAAAATATCACCTATAATACTTTTGTATATAAAAAAAATAGCTTGGAGGAAGTGTCTTCATACAAATATCTTGGAATAGATATCCATTGGCAGCTCAATTGGAACTATAGCATTCAGAAAAGGATAAATGGAGGGTAGAAATATTATTATGGGCTTGAAAACAATTGTAAATTAGCATACCTTTGGCTCTAGGATAAGAAAAAATCATCTTTGGGACTCTTGTCACTCTTATTATCTTATATGGATGTGAATTTTGGGGATGAAATATCTCTAGAGATTACTAGAGAAAGATAGAGCCGATCCAAAATAATTTGTCTTATAATCTCAAAATTAAAGGAAATACAACCTATCATATCCTCTTCGTAGAAGCGATCATTTCCCTCATTGAGAGAACGACTATGATTAGGTACTTAATGTACAAGAATAAGTTAAACAACGTGCACAATAAGAGGTTCCCCAAAATTGTTAGGATATTTAGACACTTAGGAGTTAGTAAGATCTACTTGGT
>CBVK0100135007.1:0-14581 GCA_900067695.1 Picea abies | reverse complement strand
AGTTACATTATTTCAACACTTTTGTCTCCAAGCTCTACCTTGTATGATGTCTTCTTCTCATTTAGATTTGAGAGTTTGGCTTGATCTCTCGTCATATGCCTAGAAGCTCCACTATCAATTATCCACATGCCATCTTCAATCGTTCCTATGAGTGCTGAGTAGTGTAGATGACTAGTCTTTTCACTCATAAATTTGGTTGACTGGTGACTGGTCATGTCTTGATCCAAAACTTTAACTTTGACGTTTTTGCCTTCTGAGAGTGCCAAGAGATGCGCTGGACTAAGGCGCACTTGAATACCTTTTTCTTGAATGAGATGTTCCATCACAAGGTGCTGGATCGGGGTTTTAGGGTTTCTGCAACTGCTCCTACTAGTAACCCTAGCGGTAGTGTCTTGGAAGCTGCTCCTGCAAATAACCCTAGCAGCAGTGCTTTAGCGAGCTTAGTATCCTAATGGCTATGCTTCCTTCCAGCGGTTAGACTGAATGAAGGAGGTGTGGGCCCATAACATGTTAGAATGTGCTCGTTTTACCATAGACAATATCACGATTGTCACCCAACCATAGGCCGAGGCCACCCTCTAAACACCTTGACCTTGATAGAGAGAAGAATCGTGGTAGCAATCCAATAGCCAAGCAAGGCTAAGGCACCAAACAAGAAGTAACCAAACTTGATTAGAGAGTCCAACCCAAAAAGATAGAAGCAATAGGCTTCAGAACTGTCGGCAACACCTTCTCCAGAACTTGCGCACAAGACTGCCAGAGTGCAGTGCGCACAAGTGCCTCTCTGCAATTCTAAGAAGTGTGTACAAATAAGAACTAATGCCTTGTATTTATATTAGTCCTGGCAGATTGCCTGGGCCGACTTCTCATTTTGGGTACTAATTAATTCATATTAATTATGTCTCTTAGTCGACATCTCTTCTAGGTTTACATTCACTTCTTTTCTTTCTTCCAGAATATTCTAATCTTGTCAAAGGTCACAATGGAGGTTGATACCTCTCGAAGCTACCATAATATCAACATGGATCAACAACACTCTTGTTGAAATCCAAACTCATCAAGAATCTATCTATCTGATATAGTTTCCAACTCATGGATGGTAGTACGGATGGAAGTGTATCGGGTTCACTGGGTCAAGTGTCTCATCATAGACAACTCCCCTTGTTTATGAGAAACCTCTGGCTATAGATCTCGTTTTGTATTTCTCGACACTTCCATTAACAGTATGCTTGATCTTATAGATCCACTTGGAAGTTACCACTGACTTCCCTTCTGGTCCCTGAATAATGTCTTATACATCATTTTTTAAGATATACTAGTATTCTTCTGTTATGGCAACTTGCCATACCCGTTCTCCTGTTGCTTCTCTAAGACCAAGAAGCTCAACATCAATGAAGTGGCTCAAGACTGAAGGATAGCTCAAAAATCTCTTTTGCTTTCTCGGGATGTGCCTTGAGAGGCTTGTATGTTTCTCTGCCTCTTGCAGAGTGAGTCTAGGTAGGCCTTTTATGTCCTATTGCAATATCTCTGAACATATCAACTAGAGAAACTGGATCAACTGAAATAATGATTGTCTCCCTCTGAACTGTTGAAGAGGTTGAAGGTATTGTTTTACTGTCAATCTCCATCTGAGATTCTCTGGATCTTTGAAAGGTTGTCTCTTCTTCAAGGGCAACGTCTCTGCTTGTCTCAATCTGTCTCTGACCAGGGATGTCGATTTGGAATGTCTTTGAGGATTCACTGTATCCTTTCTTTCTAAAGGATCTAGCTTGGACTTCTTCTCTTTGGGTACATGAAAATATACTGGGCACCCAAATAACTTGAAGTGCTCAATCTTAGGCTTTATTCCGATGAAGACTTCTTCAGGAGTTCTGTTTTTCAAAGTTTGGTGAAGACTCTTGTTCTAAACATATACTGTGTCATGCATGCTTCTGCCCATAGAATCATAGAAAGATTCTGATCATGTATTATTGCATTGGTTTCCCCAATGATGGTTCTATTCTTCCTCTTTCTCAAATAGTTTTGACTTCCTCTGAAGGATAAACATCTTCCTTTGTTGTTAACATGTCTTGAACAAGAAAACAAGAAGAAACAAAACAAGAATATCTCCTAAAGGATAATAATAAGTACATCTCTAGAGTCAAAACAATTTAAGGAATGTTGTCATAGCTACACCATCTATTTGTAATGTAACAAACTTTAGAATTATAGATTAGAGGAATGACAATTACAACAATCAAACCTGGAGTCTTTACTTTGAGTGTGTTGTTCCTTTGAATGCACTAAGATCCCTCTGGATCCATGACTTCAACAAAGGTTCCTTCCTCCTGCAATTTCCCTCATGATAATGATACAAATAATATATATAAGTGCATACCTGAGGATGTCGATATGATTTCTCCAATGGCTCTTGACTGATCTCTATCCTCTGAGATCTTTATGAAGAAGATAGTCACGGTGTCACCTTTTATCATGTTTGTTATTTTGAAGTTGGCCTGTCAATGTAAAGGTTTGAGTAGGTGATTGGCTTCCTTGTCCTGACGCCATCTTCCTTCTATTCATTGATAGCTGTCTCTGGTAAACCCTTTTGTATTACCCACAATAAGTCTTCCTTTGAAGTCTTGTCTTTCAAGAATTTTGAAGTTGCTTGATTTATCTAGCTTATCTTCCATCATAATTTTTGTTCATCATATTTTTTAGATTCTTCACAACCCTTTGTCAACTAGGCTAGAAAACCTAACGGCTAGGCCAATCTAGCACTTTTAGGTTTTATTGGACTTATGAATGCCAACAATAAGCCTTTGAAAGATAGGAGAACAATGGTGAGCGGAAGAGCTCCTTCAATGAGTTTGCATAAATCCTAATTCTGAAATTTCTGCAGAAATTGGCGAAACCCTAGAAACCCCAGGGCCAAAATTTCAAAATGCTCGGAATGTCACTCTGAGAGTCTATGGAGATGCCCTGGAGGAGGCTGTACTCTCCTATGCCAAAATTAGCCCCAACGTTCAAGTGTTTAAGGGCTGAAACACTTCATAAAGGAAGGGCGTACAGATTTTCCGAAAACCCTAGGAGGGCCGTACGATTCTGCAGAAAAGAGAGGGGACTGGTAGATGCTTGTGCAATGGGTTCTTCAAGACCTATGCTCTGATACCATGTTGATTTTTCAATAAGCTAGGTAAGCATGAAGCTCATTCCATTTTATCATTTAACTTAACCATAGACAATAGTGTTGCAGCAACCAAGATCACAAGAAGAAACACCATGCACAAGAACACAAGAAGTATCCTGGGAAACCCTTCTCAAGAAGGGAAGAAAACCTAGCCAAATCCTTTGCTATATTCTTCAAGAGAAACACCTTCACCACCAAGAAAGACCTATCACACAAGAGGGTGCTCAAACCCTAGAAGACTAGCGCCCAAGAGAGGTGCACACCTTTTCCCAAGTAGATGTACTTGCTGAAATTTCCAATCTCACATGAAAGATATGATTCCACAATGGGGAATTTCCCTTTACTTATATTAGACTTGTCCTATCAATTGAAGTGTCTATTGGCTCAATAGGGCTGACCTCTCTAGGTCATATTATAATAATTATTATTATTATTATAATTAATATTATCTAGATTAATTATCTTTTACATTTATTATTAATCACATTGAGGTAGGGCTGACTTGTACCCTTTACATTACAATTAGGGTTACAGGTAGGTCTAACTCTTGAACAATATATAGCAAAGGATCTGATACACCCACTAGTGCTCATCCACTAGGGGCACATCCATAGGGATGTCATATCTCTGGTTCACTGCATTACACAGAAGAACTAGATCTTCACACATTCACCTGTGCTCGTCCACAAACACGTCCACTCTACAGATCTTCATTCTCACTGCCTCACACAGGAGAATCATCTGGAGTCTTCTCGTCAACTTTGTTGCTCAGAGGAGGCTAATACATCATCTTCATTTTTGTTCACATGACGATGCACTCAACACTTTGGGATGTCACACGTGCACCTTGTGCTCAGCCACATGCACGTCTAACTCAACAGATGCCTTTCCAACTGGATAATCATCTGGAGTTCTTCTCAACTCTCTGAATGGAGGAGGTCATCTCTACATTCCTAGCTCTGTCTCAGGCAGGAACCACGTACCCTTCTTAGGGGCTTTCTCTCAGGTTTGTAAGCTGAGAGAAAGACTCACATAGCTACAATGATCAACATCTCACTGGTTTGTAAGCTGGAGAATGTCTCACATAGCTGCATTCATCAACAGTAGGAACCGTGAGTGCTTTCCTACAGTCTTCATCATCAACTTGGGGTTCAACACCATTTTAAGAAGCAATCAAATTAGCGTACACCAATTCGAAAAATAGTTGAACATATGGCTCACCTTTACTATCTATCATTCCACTGTGTCCCCCACTGTTGTAATGCAAAAACTCCATTTTCTTCTCGTTTTCAAGCCTTCCACCTTTTCCTGTCACTGGAATGTGGGAGCTCTTCTTTTTTTCACATCTTCTAGCTTTTTACCTTATTTTCCATCATTAAACTGTGGGAGCTCTTCTTTCTTCATGCCTTCAAGCCTTTTCTTTCCTTCTCGACACTCTGAACCAAAAGCTTTTTCTGCTTCGAGTTAAGCAATCTTGGTATCTTTTGCCTCGTGTGCTACCTGCAGAACATTACATGATGATTGCTTAACATTCTGCACTTATCTTTCTTGTAGGTCAGTTGATTTGGCATCCTCAATCCAATCATCATCAATCTTATTCAAATATGAATCTTCATCGATTCTTACATCCTTCCTCCCAACAATCTCATTTGTGCAAGAATTCAACAAGCTATATGCTTTCCTTTTGTCAACATACCCTACAAATAACAATTTTCTACATGTGGCATTATCTAATGCAATTGATCCAAATTTTTTTAGACGGTTTAACTTTTGTTTCACAGCGGTCCATGCCTCCTTGGGTGTGGCTTCCATCCCAACTTTGTTGGGACTCCCATTCAACAAAAAATTTGTTCATTGTTGCATTCATTGCTTCAACCTAGTATCTATTTAGTATTGACTTACCTTGTAACATCTTCTTGATAATGTCTATGACTCTATGACTCCATCTTTCAGAATCACCTCTTTTGCATCGAAATTCCTTTCTTATAAAAATCAACAAAGATATCAACATGTTCTCCACTATGGAATTGGAGAACATTTATCTTTCTAGCACATTCTTCTTCTACCCTCATATTAAACTTCTTAAAAACATTTAAAATATCTGATTTTTGCTTAAGAAAGAAGACCCATAATTTTTGTGAAAAATCAGTAACAAGAAGAAAAAAATATCTTGCACCTAATAATTCTCGTCCGACCACAAATTTCAACGTGTACAAGCTCCATTACTTTGCGTGCTTCCATCGAAATAACTTCTTTGTGTTGCTTTTGTACCGAGCATGCTGTACGACTTAGAATGTAAAGATGTGGAAAACACAAATGGCCATATCTTTGGTGCCTGTCATAGCGCAAGTTGTAGGTTGGGCAAAACCCGAACCAACCACGAAACAAGTGCTACAACTTGGGAATCCTACACCCAATGTCACCTCGATGTAGGTCCCGCACTTCAAGGGTGACTAGGTCACTCTAGGGAGGCGATCCCGGGGACCCTATGGGGATTGAGATGGAGATGGAGGGAACTGGAAGTGAAGCCCCTAGAGCTCAAGTCTAAATGGAATAAAATGTAGGGAAATATGCCTTGCAAGTCAAGTAATTGTAGCTCCACAGGTATGGTACTTCTCCTAATGATTGTACTTGTCCGAGACACAAGAAAAGACACTTTGCAATGATATATGTTAGTTGGATCAGCCAGTTAAGCTTGCTGTGCCTAATTTGCAGCAATAAATAACAGTATATATCATCAAGTAAATGGTACTATAAGCTGCTCAATAAGTGCTAGAGATCAAGTAGAAAATACAAGAGAAAGACTAGCTAAACTCAAGATGAAAAGCCAATATTCTAGCACAAAAGATAAGGCTGTTGTAAATAGTTGTCTGCAGCAAATTATATCAGCCTTATGGCTGTAACATTCAATGTATTACAGCAAGAAAATCAGCCAATGAAATCCCCTCAAACTTTGCCAAAAAGTGCGTTGAGCCAAGGGGAGTAAGTGTGCAAACTTTGAACAAAATCCAATGGTTAATAAGGGAGTTATTCAAGAAAATGAGTTAGGGTTTCTGCAGCCCTAATGGCTGAAGATGCAATTTTGTAACAACAACAAGAAGTAGCCTCTTGATGGGGATGCCCTAGTGGCTGTGAGGTGCCCAAGGCACAAGGAGTACAATCCACTTTGCAAAAAGTATAAATGCCGAAATTCACGTTTCCCAATGCAATATTTTATTTCTCCAATGCAAAAAAGAGTATGACTAGTGCCTTTACTATTGGTTAATGGAGTCAAATAAACAAGAGCTAGAGAAGCTACCTCCTTGGGGGTGTAAGCCCTTTTACTTCCCAAGGAAAGTTTCTCTAGCTAGGGTTTAAGCTAAGAGGGTATATGCCCTTATACTTCTCTTAGCAAACCCTTGTATAATCAATGAGATGAAGCAATAAAATGATGAAGACTATGGTGGGGGTGTATGCCCTTATACTTCCCACCTAGCTCCTAGCATAACAATACTTGACTTGAAAAAATGATAGCATAATAGTATAAGACCATACCAAGATCGAGAGAAATGCCAAGATAATCCACCACAAGAGCTAGAAAGCATCATCCCAAGCTAGCGCTAGACTTCCACTAACCATTCACCAATAGATAGCTATAAACAAGTGCACAAGAGATGAAAAGAACTAAGTGTGGCACAAATTTCAGATCAAGGCCTCTCACAAGAGGGAGAGTTATGTTTAAAATGAGACCTTATGATATCTATTTATACAAAATGTAGCTAACATAGCTTGTCCATAAATTAAGGAGTAAAACACAAGATTAGGGGTCAACAACCTTAATCTTGCTCCCTTAACAAAGTAATATTAAACAATTCACTTAAAATTTCACTTTTTGCACAAATAAAACCCTACTTTAGGAGGACGTCACCCCTTTAGGGGACATTTTGCCACTTTGAGGAAGTCGTTGGTGTTGGAGAAGCATGGATAGGCCTCCAAAGACCACATGTCAAGCAACTAAACACTCTCATCATGGTGAAGACCCTTCTCCTCAAACGTCCATGTGTCACAAGAGTGACACCTCACCACCATGCCCTAACCCCCAAGATCATGACGTCAAGCTCAAAAGTGGAACGTTTTTCCCCTCCTGGGCAAATCGTTTAGCAAGTGAGGGGTGGGCTAGGTTGTCCAAGTCATCATCAAGGCTGTCCAAGTTTGATCTCTCTCATTTGGCATGCGGGCCCCTGGCATCCAACCTGTGGGCTTGTAGCCCCATGGAAGCCCAAGCTAGGCTTGTTCTCCCAAAACTGTCCACCAACTAGGTCCTGTAAAGACAAATGAACACACCCTCCAAGGATCTCAAGTCATAACATCATGATAAGTGAATCCAATCAATAAATAAGCCTTCCAAGCATGTGCATCAAAGATCACTATATCAAACAATTAACAACTCATAGACACTATGCGACTTGTCAAACTTAAATATGGGAGGGTTGATGAGGTGTCCTATTGGGTAGGTCTTGCCCTAGGTCAAGGAGAGCTTCCAAGATATCCCTCTCTAAGCCATGTAAAGTGGATGAAGCTGTAGGGGTCAAGACTTAATGGGCATAGGGCTCATGACATTTAGGGGGTTGTAGTGTCTCATTCATGGGTGCCTTTGTAGAGGGTGTGTGGTACCTTCATCTGCAATGCACTTTTTCAAAGCCCATCAATTGCCTTTTATCTTTCTTTCTTTATTTTCTTTCAATATAGCATAAGGAGAGGTTGAAGGTCATTCCTTGGCGTGGTGACCAGATGATGGCAATGTCACCCACAAACACCTAGTGGAAATGAGAAGGCTGGCTCGTGATGAGACCCTCTTTCTGTCAGCCATGCAACTGAGAGCCATTACCCTGGTTTGGTGACCAGATGATGGCAATGTCACACCACTAGATATTCATGGACGTGATAGGTCAGCTCGTGATGAGACCTCCTATCCTTCAACTAACCTTTTAAGCATTCTTTATTATAATGTGGGTCCCCTTTACTCAAAGATAAGCATTTAATTGCTTTCTTGGGTGATCCCTGGGCGAAGCATCTGGAAGGTTTACATAACACTTTTATCTTTTACGTAACATCAACCCCATTGGGCCTTTAGCCCCTTCATCCCATAGAATGAGGGACAACTCCTTCTTGGGTCAATACACCCTAAAATCCCAAGAGATAAGGAAATGGAGGGGAACAATGATGGAAAGTGGTAAGTATGGTCGGGAATGGTATGATGGCTTATTAAGGGAGTACCCAGTAGCAAACCCATCCCCAAGAAAACCACTTACTAGGGCACAATGTCAACCACCAAGGTGAAGCAAGGCAAAAGGCATAATGTCCAAGCACATATCATGAAATCTAGAGCAATCTAAGATACAACATAATCAAATGGCTTAAATATTGAAATGATGTTCACCATAATACTGACTTGTACCTCATGGAGCAAGGCCCACTGCCTTTTGGAAGCCCGCTGGTCTGGTGGATGCCATCTGCAAACCTGTGACCATCTGTGGTGGTGAGTGGGTTTTCCACCTGTGCAAAGGGTACTGCTGGTCATGTTGTCTCTCGACACTTCATATCTGCAACCCAAGGGCCACAAGGCACCATCTCCTTAGTTATCCACAAAATGGGGATAACAGTGCCAAAGTGCATTAAACACACCAAAAAATTGCCACAAAGCTTCACTATGCTTAGACTTATACTTTTATTAATTAATTTGAAAGACTTCGAATTTAATAACAGTTTTGAAAATAATGGTTTGTACAACTCAAAGATCCACAATGCAACTACTATTTTGGAAGTTCTTCAAAGAAATAAGTAAACACTGTTCTGAATTTTTTATTTTCAAAATTTTGGGAAATGAAGATTGATTGATTGTTTCTAATTGTCTTTATGATTGTGCTATAAGACATTTTCCACTTGCATTGTGTGCAGTTTCATCGACTTCTCTGTCACATGCCTTCGTCTGCTCAAATGCAATGCTTGTTTGCTATTCGATGGACTGTTATTTCTATTGGATATGAATACACACTAGTAACTTTGCGGCCCTAAAATTGGGCCCTAATGCAGAACCCTCTATTATAGGTTGTGGTTGGCTCGTTTGTGGCTTGAGTATCTCGAATTGTGGCTCTTTGGTCGTGTTTGGCATATCCATGCTTCTTTCCCCTGTCACCCTTCTCTTTGTATACATCCTGTAACACTTTGGTTATTGTTGAGATTTGGGTACCTTGGAAAGTGGTCCCCTTGTGGTTGTGTGTCTCTAACCACAAGAGGAAAACATTTGACCCATTGTGCCTTATACTTTTTGTCTAATTTCACTTTGACATTTTCCAAAGTCAAAAGGGTGAAATTTGTCACTTGAGTGAAAAGTGACTATTAATTCACTTTGTGGGTGAATTGTGGGACATAAAGTGAACTATGGAAACTTAACCCAAAGTGGGTTTTGAATTGAGATTCTTTTTGAGAGATCTCAACCATTGATAAGGGATGGCTTGGGATGATCCTAGCCATCCACTTTTTAGGTTTCCTTATGATTCCTTAAGAAGGGCGCATAGGGCATTTTGAGGCTCATTCATTTGTATGTTCACCAAGAGAGTTTGGAGAAGGGAAAGAGGATGAGAATGGAAGCATTGGGAGAGGAGAGCTTGGGCGCCATCTTTCATGGAGGGCCCATGGAGGCTTAGGTCCTCATTATTTGTTGGTATTGGTTATTGCTTGGAGGAGGGTGCACTTGTGGAGGAGGGTGCACCACTAGCAGGTAATAGAAGGACTTGTGCTATCGCAGATCTGTTTGGCTCATGTTGAAGGAGACACACAAGAGCACATTTGTGTGGAAGGGATTCTTCATTGGACCAAGGAGGAATGAGGGCACATCACTTCAGTGGATAAAGCAACAAGGGAAGAGAGATCACTAAACTTGGGCGCATTTCTCTTCTTGGAACTCCAAAGCTTCTCGTGAGGAGTTTCTATTGTATCGGGTTCCATTGTATTAACTTACTTGTTGTATTCACTACTTTAGATCATCATTATATATACTTTCATTCCAAACTGGTTTTCCCTGGGGGAGTTTTATCCAGGGTCACGTTGAAAAAAAATACTTGTGTTCATTTCATGGATGCTTAGAGTATAGATCAGCTTGTTAGAGTTGTAAAGATCAAGAGGCGTGTTATTTGTTTTGAGTATATTGCATGTGCTAACATTGGAGTATGGAAACACTTGCAAGGGCACCTCAAAAGAGCATTTAACCATAAAAATTATGAGCAGAAAGTTACTTGACTATTTGTTGTCCTAAAACAACAACAAAGGACAGTCTTGGAGATTGAAACTTAGAGCCAAATTTCAGGTCAAGGATAGACCTGTTTTGTCAGCCTCATAGTACCTCGAATTTCTACATGGTATTAGAGCCCTTGGTGGCAAGGACTTGCTGATTTTTGGGAGCATATAGTTGGCAGTTTTGGGACAACTTGTTAGCAGATTTATGGACAACTTGTTGTCATAATTAGTGGACAGCTTGTGGGTAGATTTGTTGGAGAGCCTGTAGGACTGTTTTGGACTTGTGTTTTCAGCCTCTTTTCACACCTATTTGGATAGGAGTGAGGCTGATTTGAACAACCTCTTTTCACACCTGTGTGGACATGAGTGAGGCTATATTGGGCAACCTCTTTTCACACATTTGTTGTCAGGAGTGAGGTTGTAGTTTGACTGCCTCCTTTAACACCTGTGTTGACAGGAGTGAGGCAATACTCTTGTGCAGTGTTAGCATCAGTGTGAGCTTTAGTGGACAACCATGTCGCTGTACCAGATGCGGGCAGAGGATAGGCTATCCGGAGCTAGCAATTGGTCCACTTGGAAGACCAGGATGATATTCGTCTTGGAGGATCTTGAACTATGGGATATAGTTCAAGCTCCCGTGGTGATTCCTCCTACACCTACTCCTTCACCATTGTTGGATGCAGATTTCAGGAAGAAAACACCAAGGTGAAAAGGACTATTTGTGACGGGGTGAGAGACCACGCCATTCCACATTTGACTGGTAAAGACTATGCATTTGAGATGTGGAAGTCTTTTTGCAAGCTTTATCGGAGTCCAAACCAGAATCGGAAGATGGTTTTGCGGGACAAGCTCAGGAGCATTCAGATGCTCGATTTCGAGTCAGTTACATCATTCCTTGGGAGATTTACACAGATTCGAGACGAGTTGGCCACAATTGGGGAGATTGTGGATCTTGACTTCTTGGTGAGGACAACTTTGAACAACTTTACCCAACCTTGGGGTTCATTTGTATGAGGCATTGTAGCCCAGGAGGTCATGCCTACCTAGGAGAGACTTTGGGACGACTTCGTACAAGAGGAGCTGAGATGCAACTTAGGATCTTCGGGACAACAACGTATTTCAAAGGGTGATGAGGACCTTGCTCTGTTTCTTAAGGGAAAGAAGAAGATCGACAGGGGTGCTAGACAGGGTCCCAAGGGAGGGGCCCAAACCACAACAGAGTGGCGGTGGGCAAGAGAGAGACATGAGCACAATGAGATGCTTTGCTTGTGGAGAGATGGGTCACTATGCAGGACAATGTCCCAAGAAGAAGAAGAAGCAACAGGATGGTACTGCAGCAACAACAGAGAGGGAGGAGTTCGATGCTTAGTTTGCGAGAGAGTGTGCATTCGTGAATCATTGTTCGTCAGTATATACACCATCCAATGGAAGGTGAGGAGACAGAGTTGAGGAGGACCTATTGACTTAGGGTATTGATTTAGAGCGAGTTCAGACTTAGTTTTCGAGGACACCATCTTTAGGGGTGACTGGTCCACCCGGGAAAACTTCAGTTTCAGAGTTGCCGAGACAGAGCGTTGGTATAGGGGCTTTAGAGCATCAACGATTTATGATTAGGAGGAGCAGGGCACCACAGAGGCTTGAGCCTCACTTGGCTATGGAGACGAGCAGATCAGGTTCAAGTTCCACTTTAGGTGGAAGTCACTTGGTGAGAGGCCAAGTTGAGGATCTTGGTTAGATGCCAAGATCCAGATACTCTTGGTAAGATGCCAAGAAGGGAGACTCTTGGTGAGATGCCAAGAGATGTGACTATTGGTGAGATGCCAAGAGTAGTGACCGTTGGTGAGATGCCATGAGGTAGAAATCCTTGGTGGGAGACCAAGGTTGAGATCTTTGGTTTTATTCCAAGATCTAGTTGATCTTGGATAGGTGGAGATGCACTTCCATCTATAGATCAAGCAGGTCGAGCACATTTGTGTCAGAGACCACTTTTGATGATTAGGGTACAACCATACTCACTGAGTATTTTCCAGTAGGCAACCATGTCCA
Organism: Picea abies; assembly: GCA_900067695.1. NCBI lineage: Eukaryota > Viridiplantae > Streptophyta > Pinopsida > Pinales > Pinaceae > Picea > Picea abies. Next base: position 2,091 of record CBVK0100135007.1, on the reverse strand, counting down.
CTATAGTGATGAGATTGGGGGTGAATGGTGTTGAATATTAAAGCTTAGCTCATGCACATGTGGTTTATTTCAATTTAGCATGTACTTGAACCAGAAACTATGCAACAATACCATACACAAGTGCTGCAGTAACCAAGATCACAAGAAGAATAACCATGCACAAGAACACACGAAGCATCCTGGGAAAACCCTTCTCAATCAAGGGAAAAACCCTACAATCCTTTGCTATATTCTCAAGAGAAGATCCCCCACACCATAGACCTTAGCACACAAGAGGGTGCTTACCAAAACCTAGAAAGTTGCGCCTAAGATAAGTACGCACTTCAGCCGTACACTTGTTTGAGAGGAGGTTACAATGAAATGTGAGAGTGTGTGATCCTCAATGGGGATTCACTCTTATATATACAAGACTTGACACAACAAAAGGTGTGTCTATTGGCACAATAGGGCCGACTTCTTCAACTCAATAATATAATTAATCATTACACAAATATTAATTATCTTTACTGGTGGGGCTGACTTGTACCCTTTACAACATCATTAGGGTTACAAGTAAATCTTATTCTCAGACAATATAGCAAGGATCTCTCTAATTCTCTATTGCTCAGCCACTAGGGACACGTCCACCTGTGCTCACCCACAGGGATGCCACACTCAACAGATCACTCAACTGAGTCCACATGATTACCATCTTGAGCACCATCTCAAGACGACTCAACTAAGTCCATAGGAGTACAATGCAAGAGACCATCTCAAGATGACTCAACTCAGTCCAAAGGAGTACAAAGCAGGAGACCACACATCATCATAACTCAGTCTAGAGTCTGACGTACACCCATCACATGGGCACACCCAACACTTGGGCTCTCTCTCACAGATGTCTCAACTCAGTCCAGAGGAGAACAATCTGGAGGATGTCTCATGAAGCTGCAATCAACAACACTCCCTCTCAGCTAGGGAGGCATTCTCCACCAAGCCAAGTCTCTCACGGAAGTATTCGATGTTCGTCCTGGCAAGCGGTTTGGTGAAGACATTTGCAACCTGCTCGTGTGTAGAAAGGTACTATACATGTACTACTTTCCTTTGCACCATATCTTTGATATAATGGTATTTGATCTCAATGTGTTTCGATTTATCGTGAAACACATGATTCTCTGAGAGCTTCACACAACTTTGGTTATGACAATGACTAACGGTGGAATCCATCTTATGACCAAATAAATCTGCAAGGATCTTGCGAAGCCACACTGGTTCGCGGACTGCCAAACATAACGTTATGTACTCTGCTTCTGCGGTACTCAAAGCCACAAAGCTTTGTTTCTTACTGTACCAGGAAACCATCGCAGGTGAGATCGGAAGAGCTATTTGATCTCAATGTGTTTCGATTTATCGTGAAACACATGATTCTCTGAGAGCTTCACACAACTTTGGTTATGACAATGACTAACGGTGGAATCCATCTTATGACCAAATAAATCTGCAAGGATCTTGCGAAGCCACACTGGTTCGCGGACTGCCAAACATAACGTTATGTACTCTGCTTCTGCGGTACTCAAAGCCACAAAGCTTTGTTTCTTACTGTACCAGGAAACCATCGCAGATCCCAAAGTAAAATAACAACCAGATGTGCTCTTTCAGTCCACTGCGCTCCCTGCCCAATCTGCATCGACATATCCCTGCAATCTCATGTCTACACTGAAGGCATATCTTAGGCCATATCCAACTGTGCCTCGTAGATATCTCAACACGTGCTTCGCTGCTATCTGGTGAGTCTATCTTCGCTGATTCATGAATTGACTGAGTAGATTCACTGCATAGCATATACCAGGTCTGGTGTTAACCAGATACATCAATGATCCAATCATCAATCATCAACGTACAGGACCAAAATCAGGCATTCGTCACAAACAATATGGTAGCATAGGTTTGGATCAACAACACTCTTGCTGAAGCCCAAACTTGTCAAAAATCCATCAATCTTCTTGTACCAAGCACAAGGTGCATGTTTTAGTCCATACATGGCTTTCTTCAACCAGCACACATGAGACTCCTTCTCATGTATCACGAATCCATCTGGCTGCTCGATGTAAA
>CBVK0100135006.1:0-14582 GCA_900067695.1 Picea abies | reverse complement strand
GCTGACATAAATAAAATAACATTACTAATATAATATGCCCCAATTAATGGCTAATGAGCCAATATTAGGGCTTAACAATATTCATTTGTATCTGCTATTCTACGGAGTTGGGCAAGCCCATCTCCTAGCTCTGTCTCTTCTAATGGCAGAGGCGCAGTGGACACTACACGGCTAGAGTGAAGGGATTGTGTTACCCCTCTCATCTCTACTTCAATCCTTTCATACATGGTTTCCTGTTTTGCTTCATTACACTGTAAAATATCTTCTAAGGTATCTGAGACAACAACGATGATTAGGTCTATGTCATCCAACTTAAGAACAGCCTGCATCTGTGGTTTACTAGCTTTGGAATTCTTTCGCAATGTAGGTTTCATGGGGGAAACCTTTCTTTTGTTGGATGCTTCAGCCTCATTAATGGGATCGCTAGGCAGTGTTACTTCACCTTGCTTCTGCTTGTCTTCTTCCCCATTGTTCTCTTCTTTGTCTACTTCATCATCACCTCCTCCTCTTGGTGACTCTGAGGCATTCTCATCTAATGTGTTGTTCAAATGCTATACCTCTTATTTCTTCTTCCTTCTGCTACTTCTAGGTGCATTGTACTCTTCGCGAGTAACCACCGAACTTCCGATTAGGTCTTGGTCAGACAGTTCATCCTGGTCGACTAGGATAAGGAACTTTGCAGGCAATTCCTTAATGATTTCTTCCATGTCCTCCTCTGTAAGCTTATAATATGATTGGATTTCTTCTTTATGCTCGTCTCGACACACAATGATATAAATAAAATCCTTATCTATGCAGAACTTCGCTATTGGCCTGAACCTGTGAAGGGTGTTTGGTGTCATAGAAGGGAAGGACTCAAAATCCCTCTTCAACTATAGGTAGTAGGTGTGGCACACCGCATTCGACTACCATTGTTTCCCCATGTCACTCGAATACCAGAGCGTGGTGAAATTCGTAGCTAGTGGTTCAAATGGCTCAATGTCAGGGAAGGTCGCTCCTTCCAGCATCTCCCAAGCAATGAAGGCAATGAGGATAAGGAGCCAATTGAAATGGAACTCATAGCCCTGATCTTGAGCTTCGTGGTAGTCCTGTTCTAACTGTATAACTAGGTAGCTCGCCTAGTTCATTTGTAGCCCTTCCACACATTTTTCAGTGAGGTCAACGACAAAACCTGTGACCTGCGTAGGTCTGTTCTTCTGGACTAGCTTACCAGCAATCAACTGGAAAGAAAGGTGCACTGTGCCATTCTGGATGGATGCTACCTTGTAGCCTTGCTTCCCCTTTTCCATGTCGTCGTAGGTATCTTTAATTCACTACACAAGGGCGCGGTTTGTAGCCTTCCCTGGGTAAACGTCTTGTGGGTCTGGTCCTTGCATTATTAATCTGGTGATCCTATGGATCAACGTCAGATCGATGGTGATGCGTCTGTCCATCCACAAATAACCACCATGGAAGCACGACATCAGCATTTTAACACACGCGTTAACCTCCTAATGCCTTCCAAAATGGGGTATCTTTATTACATTCAGAATAGTGGATTGTGTGATGTTCATGGTCCACGGTTGGGGAATGATCTTCGACTTCTTTCCCTTCGTCTTGGTCAAATATTTTTGAGGTGTGAGCATGCCGTAGCTCTTGCGGTCTCCCAGATTATAGTCATTGATCTTCAATGTCAAAATCCTCTCCAATTGTGGTTTAACTATGTGTATCCCCTTCGGGAGGTACACAGTAATCAACATGTAGTTGAAGTCTAAAGTCAATACACAACATCAATGACGTTCCATCCTTCTTTTTGACAAAGAGTATTGGTGCTCCTCAAGGTGAAACACTTGCGTGTATGTACCCTTTCTTCAACAATTTTTCTAGCTGCATTTGTAATTCTTTTAATTCCAGGGTGCTCATTTTGTAATGAGTTTTTGATACTAGGGTATCTCCTAGTACTAAATCAATAGAGAAATCAATTTCCCTCTTTGTTTGCAATCCTAGTATTTCTTGGAATACATTTTCAAACTCTTGCAATATTGAAAAATCTTCAAGGCTTGGCCTTTTTATCTTTTCTGGCTCCCACACATGATTTACATACAAATGATATCCTTTGATGAAACACCTCTTCAGGTGTAAGGTTGAAATTTACCTTATAGAAATGGGTCCTGGAATTCCTTTCATAGTGCTATGTTTTCCTTCTTCACGAAGACATGTAAATGTCTTGTTATGACTATCTAGGACAATACGATGTTGGTCCAACCAATCCACTCCAATTATGATATCGAAATATCCCAATGGTATGATATTTAGGTCAACATTAGTACTCACACCATTAAGATTTATTGGACAATCTTTGATAGTCTCATTGATCCTTCTTTTGGTTCTAGTGGCTAGCTGAACCAAACTTGAATTTTCAATCTTACTTTTATCCAAATGAAATATGTCCACTATTTTAGGATCAATGTAATAATGGCTTGCTCCTGAATCAATTAAAATAGCAACAAGACGATTAATGATCTTACTTTCCACCTCAATCATAGGGGATTGATTTTCTGTGTGTTGATCTTCTAAGGCTGCATATATTCTTGGAATAATTATGCCCATGTCTTCTACTATTGTAGCTTCTTGGATGTTGTGTATGGTCTTCCCTTTGTCTTCTCTGTGAGGAAAATCCTTGTACATGTGATCTTATTTGCATCCCCAACATTTGATTGGTGGTCTTCCCCTTTTACCTAAGGATTCTTCTCTCTTCGATTAATTCTTAGAAGATTGATATTGTTGATTGTTATTAGGGTTGTTTCTATTAAAAAAGGGTTTGAATGCCTTCCTTCTCTGATCAAATTTATCTTTCTTCTTATCCTTCCAATATTTGTGCAAGGATTCTCTACCCTTTCCTTGTTCATAGAGGTACTTAGTCTTTCTAATGGTCTCTATCAAAGTACTGGACTCATCATATTGGATCTTCTTTTTATAAAAGGATGGAAGTACACTAAAAAACCTTTGTATCTTCACCTTCTCATCCTTGATAAAGCCCACATAATTCATCAATATAAGGAACTTGTTTTCATATCCTGCCATGGTCATGCTTCCCAACCTGAGTTCAAAGAAATATTTATTTTTCTTGTCATAGAAGTTCTTTGAATGATACTCCTTCTGAAAATATATATTGAACTACTTCCAAGTAATCTTTCTCTCATTAATGTGTTCAACTTGCTTCACCTAAATTTTTCCATGAAATTGGTATGTGGAAATTACGGATTCTAGGTTAGATGAGTAGTTATACAATTGAAAATACTTCCTGATTCCAAGAAATCATGCTTCAACATCATATTCCCTTTCTCTTTCACCATCAAAGGATGGTGGCTTTATCTTCCCTCATCTTTCCTTGCAAACTATCAAATTCATGTCTTCTTCTTTGGTGCCTAACATGAGACACTTCTAAAATGATTATGTAGTCTTCAGATGCATAGAATTCCCTTGCTAAGTAAGGAGGTGAGTGATCTCCATGAGTTCTTCTAGAACTTCTTGAATGAATTTTATTGTGTAGTTATCTCTTCTTTCATGATGTCTACCTTCTTCCTCCTATCTTTAGTTTGATTTATTATTTGCTTGCCTCTGCAACTAATTTAGGCTTTGCATCATTTGAATATTTATTTGATTTTGTTCTCCCATCATCTTCTCATTATCTTCTTTGTAAATCTTCACTTCTATTCTCAAGATTCTCACGGTCTCTATTAATGTTTCTTGTTCATCTATGCTCTTGTGCCCATTTGATTATGTCTCTACATTACCAACACTTATATTTTTACCTTTGGCTTCTCTCTCACAAATGAAGGCTCCTTCTCATTCCTTCATGTCACAAATATGCATTCTTGTCTTAAACTGATAATTTTGTATCCCATAATTATGCAAAATGTGCAAGCAACCATTTTTGTTAGAATGATGCATATTATAACAATTTTCAATTACTGCTACTGTTCCTTTTTTTCTCAACTCATGAACAATTATATCATAATTCTCCAAATTCTAATAATTCTAGGTTATTCTACTATGAACCAAATTTCCAATGATTATATTCATGCCTTATTCTGATCTCTGAGCTGAAATTTATGGCTTCCTGAAAAATTCATTTTCACCCCATTTGTACATTTTCTCCATTGGTGTAATTTTATTGAAAGGCCAACTTTTGTCATTTGCAGAAGAAAAGATGTCAGGAACTAGAGAGAAATTTGTATGAGACATAGATAATAGTAATGGAAGGAAATCCATAACAAATCTCATATTTTCAATGTTATCCTCCAGTAAAAAATTGGAGCAATAAGGAAATGAATTTTTTTCCGTTTTTCATCCCTTTTTCCATAGATTTTTTAGCAAAATCGACTATCTCTCAATCTGTGCGCTTCAGGAAAAATTTCACTACATGAAAGTTATTTTTCTTAATGATTATATAAAATGTAGAGTTAGTTTTGTGATTTGAGGTCACTTCTCCTCATTTGAAAGTCTCAAAAATCCCCCAAAAAGTGGCTCAAAATAGTGGATTTTGGTCTATTTCAGCATCTCCATTCCAATCCCTTTAGAATTTATTCAATTCATTCAATGGTTATTTTCATGCCTACTTTCTAAATTGTCTACAAGAATTTCAACTTGATCTAGATCTTTGCCAATGATCTGGACCCAGATCTTTAAAACCCACTATTTTCAATTTCTAATAAATCTAATAAGAAATGGACAATTTCCCTCTGTAACACTTTTGTATATCTCCTCTCTACAGACAAAACCCAGAAGCATCATCTCAATCTGACTTAATATTATCTAGTTATGGACAAAATAAGAAAATGGCTCCAAATTTTGTTTTGTTTTTTTTTTAACGGGTGGACAGTCTTGCCTACGTGACAATCTGCACCTTCAATCTCAAATTGGAAAAAATATGGACCATTGATCTTCCTAAATTGTCTACCCGACTTTCGACCATTGACCCTTCTACTTGGAAACCAATTGCAACACGTCTCTGAACTAACTGACCTAATTGTCAATCATTGATTTTCAATGATTTTCATTTGGTCAAATGAAACACCTTACCAATCTAGTCAACCCGACCATTGACCACCAACTAGTGATCATTCATGTTGACTGATGTAGACACGCCCCTAATTCAACTAAACCGACCATCTGTCATCAACCACTTATGTTTGTTAATGTGGCATGACATGTCATCACCCTCTTTCCTTCATCAACCATTTCCCTTGGACAACCCGAACACCTCACTGAATCGACTAACGCTTGACCATCACCCCATCGACCATCAACAATTTATCTTACTTGACTCCAACAATTCACTGAATCGATTGACACCCAACCATAGACCCATCAATCATTAACGATTTATGTTGCTTGAGTCCATCACTATGTTGAATCAACTGACACCCGACCATCAACCCATCAACCATCGAGGATTTTTTTTGGCTACCAAAACACTTTTCCAACCTAGCCGACTCAACGATCGACCATTGATGTTTTCCTTTGTCCAACTCCTACACTTATAAATTCTTTTACCAATCTTCGATTAATTTGGGTCATCGATCTATTATTCAATTTGATTTGTCATTGATCCATCAAAATTCTCCCAACTCTATCGATGTGTATTGGTCATCGATTTTATCTCTTTTCCAAGCTCTGAAATCAAATCCTGGCCGTCAATCTACTTCAACTTTAAAATGGCTAGAAAAAATCATGGCCATCATTCTGATCCATTTTCCCAACCGCTGAAATTAAATCTTGGTTGTTGATCTCCCCCCTTTGCAAAACTATGAAAACTTTATAATTTTATTAAATTTACCAAAATGAATTGAGACCGTTGATCTCGATATCTAACACAATCTCGACCGTTGATTCATAAAAATCTATTTAGCGCTACAACAATCATTAAAATACGATTTTCAACCTTATAGGTCGAATTCAGCTATGCAACTCAACCGATCAAATCCATTAAACATCTTAGACAATTATGGGTTATTTAAAAACTCGAATCTGCTCATGAATTTGGAGAATTTCTCTATATTTTTTTTGTTTTTCCCCAAATTCGGTCTGACCAAAGTATACAATAGCAAATTTCCCAAATTTGAACTTGTCTTGGCCCATACCAGTCTAGTACTTGAGCCAGTAGCTTTGATACCACTCTGTAACGTACCCAACCACCAACAGGATGACCATGCTACTTCAAATCATATTTCAAGAACTGATTTTGAATTCTGATAACATTTAATTAACAAAGAAGCATGAAATAAATGCAACAACCACACTTGCAATACAAATATTCATGGTAGAATTAAAAAGAAATCTTAATTGTGCCATGCACATCAATAACCAACATGAAACCACATTAAATATACATATCTCAAATATAATAATTAATACACACAAAAAGAATACACGTAGAAAAATATATGATAGAGAGCACTTATCTTTAATAAAACCAATCACCAACTTGCTACAGACCAAGGACATTCCACCCAACATTAGACATTGTTGTTCCAAGTATCGACAACAGGTCACCCTCGAGCCATGACTATGAATCCGCAAGGATGGGTTTCAAGGCGACAATCATCTTCCCAAACAAGTCAGTACTCAAACTCTCATAGGTTTCTCAAAAAAAACAATCCTAAGTACACCAACTCTCTTCTCTCCATCCTGCACTGCCCAAAGACAATGAACCCCCTTCACTTCCACGTAGTCCCTCAAGTTTTCCACTTATTTACAGGGCTCCAATGCATTTGGTCAAGAATATCCATTATGGGACTCTCAATATTAATAGTTGTGAACAAATTTTAGCACATGCCAATGCATCTTACTCATGCATGCACCAATTCATGGCTAGATTACACCAATAATTACTACAACCAACAAAACAATGGCTTCTTTCCCCAACAATTCATTCCCATCTACCGAAAACCAAGAACAAGAACGGATAAGGAAGAATGAATGAATGATCATGAGTAACAATGAATGAAGAACCTCCAAACAACCCACAAGAGGTGTTTGTATAATTACATGAAACCAAGAACCACATGGCCTCCCCCCCATGAAGCTCATGTAACCACTTTTCTCAATTAAAACCAATATGGGTAAATAAAATATAATAAAAATACTTATACCCTTTAGCCCCCTCTCTCGTGGAATCATTGCCCTCTATAATGTTTGTCCTTATCCTTCTTACAACCAGCGATGTATTTTATTATTTGCAATGTACAAAGTATTACATTTCCTAGGCACTCCAACCTCTTTTAATTTTTCAAGCACTCCAACCTTTCATCAAATAAACAAAATACATTATTAATATGGGGACTAAAAAATGGGGTATTAAAATCAATGTCCCAAGACACACAAAGAGGAAGAGTGTTGGGTTGTTATATTCTTTGCAGTGAAAGTATAGTCGAGGTGGATCGACAACAGGTTGTTATATTCTTTGCAGTGAAAGTATAGTCGAGGTGGATCGACAACATGTCAAATGTTGAGGTTAGTCAACCAGGTAAAGTCGAAGTCGAAGGTCAAGGAAATTTGACATGGTAAAGGCATCAACAACAAGTCGAAGAAGTCAACAAACATGAGGTTGATAGTTGGATGTGTGGTGACCAACTGAAGACCGAATGAAGGTCGAATGGTAGTCTGACTTAGAGTCGACTGTAACGAAATCTCGATATTTGTGGGATTTGTAGCCAATGATATGCATGGATCTGCAACCGTTTTTGGGTGTCAAGTCTTTAGGATTTTTTCTGTTGTAAAGCCTATAAAGAGGCGCGTTTTAAGGCTATAAAGGATAATATTGAATATTTATATGATGAATGGATAATTTCCAAGAGCCTTTAATTTAGAGGTTGTTGGTCTTGCAGATGTAAGCCAGATTGGGTACAGGCTTGTTCTTGCACATACAAGAAGGTATGATTTCAATTGTGTCTTAGGTGTGGACTGAGGTTAGACATGTAACCTTTTATTCAGAATGAATAAGACAACAAGAGAGAAGAACGCTCAAGGAATGTTTGTTTTCCCAGTTTGGGTTTCCAGGGTAAAATATCTGTGTGGTGTGTGATTACTTTGTCATTTCTGTTCTTGATTAAATTCTTCTTCTCCTCTGCTAGGTTTAGTGTGGAAGTGTCTCTCATTTCTTGACATGTGGTATCAGATTTTATGTTTAATCAGAGTTGTGTGTTTTGACGAGTGTATCAAATATTGATTTACCAATCTTGAATATGAGAACTAAACCCTAGGCACAGTAGGACTTGTAAGTCATAAAGTTTGTTAAATATCATGGTAAAGAGTGGCGAGCAGTTCAAGTTTAGAGATAGAAAACTTCAATGGCCATAATTTTGAGTTGTGGAAGATTAAAATGAAAGATCTTCTTGTAGATTGAAAACAATGGACATGGTTCTTCCTAGGTACCTAACCGATAGGCATGTCAACTGAAGAATGGGAGAAACTCAAAAGAAGAGAAAGAAGTACGATTCATCTTTGTCTTGCACATTCGGTACTTATTTATCAGTTGAAATATCTGGTAAATAAGTTGTTTCTCATAAAGAAATTGTATCTTCTAAAAATAAGTGATGGAAACTCGGTGATTGAGTATTTAAATCCATTCAACACCATTTTAAACCATTTATAGTCTATGGATATTAAAATCACCGAGGAGGAGAAGTGTATAATCCTATTATGTTATTTTCCAAACTCCTTGGATAGCTTAGTCATGGCTATAGGGAGTAATACAACCACATTAGTACTAGAAGATGTGGTTGCTTCTCTACTGTCAAAATAAATGAGAAGAAAGAACATGGAATGATCAACTAAATATGATTTAGTGGTGAGAGGTCAACCGATTGAAAACGATAAAAGAAAATTCTCCAATAAAAATTATAAGTCGATGGGTAGATCTAAATCCCTGGTTCAGTCGACATTAAAATGATGGAAATGCGGTAAGGTTAGGCACTACAAAAAGGAATGTAAGTTGAGGGTGATGGAAGTCCGTACAATATCCAAAGAGAAGCAGTCAACTGAAAGAAAGACAATCTTAGGTAAGGGAGGTGATGTGTACCTGGCGTCAAATAGTACACAGTTGGATCAAGATGTTTGGTTGATTGACTCAGGAAAATCCTATCATATGACACCACATAGAGAATGGTTCTATGAGTTTGAATGATATGATGGAGGTGATTTGTTCTTGGGGGACGAATCAACAACCAAAATTGTCGGACGAGGAAGCGTTCCACTAACACTGTAGGATGGGAGGAAAATAAACCTTCTAGGTGTGCTACACATTCTGAGTTTGTCAAGAAATATGATATCTATCAGTAAGATGAGTGACGTTGGAGTGCATACTCTATTTTAGAATGATTCGTGCAATATGGTAAGAGGTGTAATGTTCTTAATGAAAGGAGTTTGGATTGGAACCTTATACAAGCTATTAGGGAATGTCAACTCGACTGGATGCAATAGCATCGTTTCTCCTAAAGTCGACTCGACTTCAACTCAACTTGACCAGACTCGGGCTGAATCGGTACAAACCAACTCGAAAAGACATGATACAATAGGCCTGACCAAGCTATGGCATGAGAGGATGGGACACATTGGAGAAAAAGGGATTTCAAACTATGCACAACAAAGGTATGGTTGAAGGTTTTTCTGAATGTGGTTTAGAAGTCGACTTTTATGAACACTTCATATATGGAAAACAAATTTGGGTGAGGTTTTCATGTGGAGCGACAAGGGAAAATGGGATTCTAGAATTGGTGCATAATGATGTATTTGGCCCAGTTACAGTGCCTTCACTTGGTGGATCCCTATATTATGTCTCCTTCATAGATGAATTTTCCAGGAAGATGTGGATATATATCCTAACGAAGAAATCATAGATTTTCGAGAAATTTAAAGATTTTAAAGACCTTGTATAAAACCATATAGATAAGAAGATTAAGGTGTTGAGAATTGACTACGGTGGTGAATTCTATGGAAAATAATTTGATCATTTTTATAAACAATGTGGCATAGCAAGCCAAATTAACACACCATATACCCCACAACAAAATGGATTTTAGAATGAACAAAACATTGATGGATAAGGCAAGGATCATGCTCAATGGATGTCAGTGGTGTTGGGCCTGCACAAGGATTATTGGCTACAAGATATCTGGTGAATATGTCTCATTTTTTGGCACTATTCGACATAAATCCACATGAGGTATGGTCGGGTAAGAAGCCTTCGATTACACATCTCAAAGTATTTGGCTGTGATGCGTTTGTGCATGTTCCCAAGGAAAAGAGGAGCAAGCTGGAAAAGAAGGTAGTCAAATGTATTTTCAATGGGTACAAAGAAGGAATGAAAGGATATAATCTCTAGGATACTACATCAAGGAGAAAAGTGTACAGTTGAGATGTGGTCTTCAAATAATTTAGAGGTAATTCTGAGCATGAAGAATTTTTTCAAACTAAGAATAATCTTGAGACTGTGCAGTTTGAACTGAGAAACAAAGAAGATGATTCAGATGAGTCGATTGATTGTGAGGAAGAGCTAGAAGAGGTGGAACAAAAGAATATGATGGTAAGGGGGTCCGAAAGAGTAAGAAAACTAGTCAAAATCTATATTCCTCCCGAATTATGTTCCGCATTAATGCTAACTACCATTGATGATGAGCATAAGTCGGTCGGTGAGGCAGTTGACTCAACAAAGGGTAAAGTATGGAAGGATTCCATGGTAGAAGAGATGGAATCCTTGCATAAGAATGAGACACGGGATTTAGTCAAGTTACATAATTGAATAAATCTCATCGGTATCAAGTGAGTATTCAATAAAAATATGAATGTTGTAGGACAAGTCGAGAATTTCAAATCTCAACTGGTAGCGAAAGGTTATTCCCAAGTCTAGGGAGTCGACTTCAGTGAGATTTTTTCCCCTGTTGAAAAACTAAATTCCATTATAGTAGTAATGTCTCTGGCTGCAACATTTGATCTAGAAATAGAACAAATGGATGTGAAGACAACGTTTCTACATGGAGACCTCGAAGAAGATATATACATGAAAAAAACTGAAGGATTTGTAGTAAAGGGTAAGCAAGAGTTGGTGTGAAAACTGAAAATATCCCTCTACGGTTTAAAGAAATCGCCAAGGATGTGTTACCATAAGTTTGACACATACATCCTCATTTTTGGATTTGTGAGAAGCAAAGATGATCACTACATATATTCGAAGGAAGAAGGTGGGTGTTTCATATATGTAGCTTTGTATGTCGATGACATGACATGTTGCTGATTGGAAACAACATGGACACAATAAAGGAGGTGAATAATAATTTATCCTCCAAGTTTGACATGAAGGATATCGGTGATGCTAAATTCATTATAAGAATGAATATTAAGAGAGATCGAGCCACTATAAATCTTTGGTTGAATCAAACGAAGTATATTGAAATAGTTTTGAAACGGTTTAACATGCAAGATTGAAAACTAGTGAAGGTGTCAATTCTGGTGGGAGCAAGGCTTACTGTTGAACAATTTCCAAAGGCACATGAAGAAATAGAGAACATGGCACATGTTCCCTATGCAAGTGTTGTTGGTAGTCTAAGGTATCTTATGGTCTGCACTTGACTAGACATTTCCCTTGCAGTGGGAGTGTTGAGTAGGTACATATCGACATCCAGAAAGGATCATTGGAGGACTGTCAAGAAGTATTCAGGTATTTATGTGGCACAAAGGACTATGATGTATGATACCAAGGAATACCTAGAGATTACACTGGTAAATTAAATGTACATGGATTTGTTTATGCCGACTAAGATGGAGATCTGGATCGATGGAGGTAGACCAATAGATATGTATTCAAGATGTTCGATGGAGCAATAAGATGGATGAGTAAGCGATAGGCAGTCATAGCCTTGTAAACAACAAAAGATGAATAAATGGTGGCTATTCATGGAAGCAAAGAAGCAGTATGGCTGCAAATGATATGTTCATGAATTAGGTTTGAGCAGAGAGCTATGAATGTAAGTTGCAACATTCAAAGCAAAATATTTCTAGAAAAGATCCCTTCTTATCATTCGAAGACTAAGCACATTGATGTACAATACCATTTCATAAGAGACATGGTGGAAACTAAGCACATTGATGTACAATACCATTTCATAAGAGACATGGTGGAAAGTAAAAAGGTGTTGTTGGATAAAGTAGACATGTTGGAAGACATAGCAGAATCGTTGACCAAGTATGTGACTGCTGTGAAGTTATCTTGGTGGACAGAGGAAATGAGTATTGTTACCCTGGGTCTATGAACAAAATTTCATGAATCTCCTATTTTAGCAAATAAGACAAAAAGTGGGAGAATGTTGTTTTGTTATATTCTTTGCAATGAAAGTCTAGTCGAGGTGGATCAATTGATGGTCGAATTCGAGGTGGATCGACAAAAAATTGAAGGTCGAGGTTAGTCGGATGGGTAAATCCGAAGTCGAATATTGAGGCAGTTCAACATGGTAAAGGTATCGACAATAGGTCAAATAAGTCAACCAACATGAGTTCAACAACTGGATGTGTGGTGGCCGGTTGACGACCGAATGAAGGCTGACTGGTAATCCGACTTGGAGTTGACTGTAACAAAATCCCAAGATTTATGGGATTTGTAGCCAATGATATGCATGGATTTGTAACCATTTTTGGGTGCCGTGTATTTAGGATTTTTCCTATTGTAAAGCCTCTAAAGAGGCATGTTGCAAGGCCGTAAAAGGATAATATTTAATCTTTAGATGATGAATGGCTAATCACTAAGAGTCTGTAATTTAGAGGTTGTTGGTCATGCAGATGTAAGCCAAATTGGCTACAGGGTTGTTCTTGCGAAAGGAAGAGGGTATGATGTCGATTGCGTCTTAGGTGTGGACCAAGGTTAGACTTGTAACCTTTTATTCTAAATGAATAAGACAACAAGGAGAAGAACACTCAAGGAATGTTGGTTTTTCCGGTTTGGGTTTCTAGGGTAAAATCTCCATGTAATGTGTGATTGTTGTGTCATTTACGTTCTTGATTAAATTATTCCTCTCTTCTACTAGTTTTAGTGTGGAAGTGTGTCTCATTTCCTAACATGTGGAATTGGACCCAAGTTAATCTTTGACGTGTTTCATATCTTGATTTGTCAATCTTGAATCTGAGATATAAAACCTAGGTACAGTAAGTTTTGTAAGTCATAAATTGTGTTAAAGATCGTGTTAAAGAATGGAGAGCAGTTTGAGAATAGAGATAGAAAAATTCAATGCTCAAAATTTTGAGCTTTGAAATCTTAAAATGGAAGATCTTCTTGTAGATCGAGAACAATGGACAGCGGTCTATCCAGGTACCCATCCGACAGGCAAGTTGATGGAAGAATGAGAGAAACACGAAATAAGAGAAAGAAGTATGATTCAACTTTGTCTTGCAGATTTGGTATTGTTGAATGTCTCAGGTGAATATTCAGACAAGAAACTGTGGGACAAGTTGGGAATCTTATACCAATCAAAATCTATGGTAAATAAGTTTTTCTCATAAATAAATTGCATCTTCTGAGAATGAGTGATGGAATTTCAATGATGGAGAATTTAAATGTGTTTAATACCATTTTAAGTCAGTTATCGTCTGTGGATATTAAAATAACTGAGGAGGAGAAGTGTATTAACGTATTATGTTCTTTTCTAGACTCTTGGGATAGCTTAGTCATGGCTATAGAGTGTAATACAACCACACTAGCACTAGAAGACATGGTTGCTTCTCTACTTTCAGAAGAAATGAGAAGGAATAACATGGAAGGATGGACCAAAGATTCTTTAGTGGTGGGAGGTTGACCGATTGACAAAGATAAAAGAAAATTATTCAATAGAAAGTCCATGTCGAAGGGTAGATCTAAATCCCTGGTTCATTCAACAAGAAGATGTTGGAAATGCAATAAAGCTAGGCATTACAAAAAAACACTCCAAGTTGAGGGCGATGGAAGTTAGTACAGGATCCAACGAGAAGTAGTCGACTAAGAGAAAAATGACTCCAGATAAGGGAGGCGATGTGTACCTAGCATTGACTAGTACACAGTTGGATCAAGATGTTTGGTTGATCGACTCAGGAGTATCATATCATATGACACCACATAGAGAATGGTTCTATGAGTATGAACATTATGATGGAGGTGATGTGTTCTTGGGGGATGACTTGACAACCAAAATTGTCGGATGAGGAAGAGTTCGACTGATATTGCAGGATGGGAGGAAAATAACCCTTCCAGTTGTGCTACACATTCTGGGTTTGGCAAGAAACTTGATATATGTTAGAAAGATGATTGATGTTGGAGTGCACACTCTATTTCAGAAGGATTCATGCAACATGGTCAGAGGTGTGATGGTCTTAATGAAAGGATTTCATATTGGAACCCTATACAAGTTTCTAGGGATTTTTGACTCGATTGGATGTAACAACATTGTTGTTCCTGAAGTCGACTCAACTCGGGCTGAGTCAATTCAAACCAAATCAACAAGTCATCATAAAG
This sequence comes from Picea abies, assembly GCA_900067695.1. Classification (NCBI taxonomy): domain Eukaryota; kingdom Viridiplantae; phylum Streptophyta; class Pinopsida; order Pinales; family Pinaceae; genus Picea; species Picea abies. The sequence goes on along the minus strand of CBVK0100135006.1, from coordinate 67 downwards.
TCAACCCGACCATGATATGGAATGAGAGGATGGGACACATTAGAGAAAAAGGACTTCAAGCTATGCA
>CBVK0100135005.1:0-14582 GCA_900067695.1 Picea abies | reverse complement strand
CATCTGTGCAAAGGGTACTGCTGGTCATGTAGTCTCTCGGCACTCCATATCTACAACTTGAGGGCCTCGAGGCATCATCTCCTTAGTTATCCACAAAATGGGGATAATAGGCTACATTGTCTAAGAATAAAGGAAGATAAACTATAAAAAATGTAAACCCAAAGGGGATGGTGAAGTTGGAAAAGGTGTGGCTCCTACCTAGGATCAATGAGATTGGTATAGGCTCCATTGATCCTTAAGCTCCCCCTCTTGCTTACAATATCTTGCAGTTCTTGACCTTTGTAGCAATTCTCCAACATAGGTAGGGAATGTAAAAACATGCACAGTTTAAGGTTGTATAAAAGGTTGTGTAAATGGAAATCTAATAGCAATGGAATCAAATTGTTAGTGTTGGCATCTTGCATGGAGGATGAGAAAAATAAAGACAACCCTAGAAACAATTAGGCTTTTATCCAAACCCTAATCCATTGGAATTCAACACATTTGCTAAAATTTCAAGTCCACTCTAAGCACCAAGGCTTGGTGAGGGATATGGTCCATCAGCATCTGCATGACACGCATGCAAAGGTTGAAGGATATCCAATGCTAATGATGATGCTTTGAAACTATAAACTTGAAATGCCACTCCCTTTCAACACTTCTTCACTATATCATGGTTTTTGGTCTTCAGATCATATGGATAAATGAATTGCCTAAGACTTGGATAAGAGAAGAAAAGGACCATTGGAATATACATTATATTAGAGAAAATGCAAAATATCCACAACACTGAAGTTTATATTTATTTATCACTTGACACAACATGGTGTAACTATATCACATGGATAGTTCATTGTAGTAAAGTAGAAGATAGAATAAGCATCTAGACACTAATGTCCAATGCATAGGACAAGAATGGAACATGAAATTCACATGTTACATTTATCCCTTTTCTGAATATCTCAAAAGCAAAAGACAACCCAAATCTTCTATGAGTAATATTTGGTTTATTATTTTCAGTTTTATGACAGATGCTGATCAAATGTTAATGAATCTCCAGTTTTTTATATGAATACAATGCATGCAGGGTGCATGTCATTACTAAACATTGGAAGTTAGAGCAATATACGAGGAACATAGTGTTGGAAAACACATTGTTAAGCACCATGAATTGCTTAATAACCTACAAGCTTGATGTATAAATGCTTGCATATTGCAGGATGTCTCATAGTACAAATAAATTTTGATCATTAAACAATCTATGAATACAAAATTGAAGATACACTGAGAGAGATATACGAGGAACATAGTGTTGGAAAACACATTGTTAAGCACCATGAAATGCTTAATAACCTACAAGATTGATGTATAAATGTTTGCATATTGCAGGATGTCTCATAGTACAAATAAATTTTGATCATTAAACAACCTGTGAATACAAAATTGAAGATACACTGAGAGATATCTCAGAAGACACCTGAGAAGTCCTTGTGAATGGTCAAGCTATTTCCAATTTCTAACCACCGATCTGAGATTCTAAAAACAGATTGGTATACTAGTTAGTGAGCAGTTCAATAAACCAAATGGCTTTCAAGGGACATAGGAAATAAACAGTAGTCATCCCAACTATTTAATACAAGCTTTCTGCTTGGCACCACAACAGGATTGCCTTTTCTTTCTGTTGGAGATGGATACTTTACAAGCAGGAACCGCTATATGCCCCAGCCACAATATAAATTGGCAGAAACTCAGAAAGCATGATTGACCTTAGACAACAAGTGGAACATTTTAAACCAGACCATCAGCTGTAACCACCAAAAAACAGGAACTGCAAGCATCTTGCCTGGGCTCGGGCTAATATCTACTTTATTCAAGGAGAATGGAACCAGCATTCTAGAGTATGATTACATTCTTAAAGTAGTTAATTTCTCTTATGCATTCTAACATCTGATTTCTGGAACATTAACAGATAGCCTCCCAAGTTTCTGATCCAGATAAAATGCTTATCTTGCCTGGCTAGTAATGCGCATCCCCTTATGGATATTACACCGCTTTCTGCCCTTATCTGGTACAATCTTGCATATTGATCCATCTTCAAGAAGGACTCCACAATAAGTATATTCATTTTCATGTTCTTCAACTCCTTGGTTACTTGATACGATGTTTGAATTGATGTTGTTGATTTTTGATAATTTTTTCTCTTTTTGGATTTTTAGTCCCTTATGATCAGCACACCGCTTTCTGTTTTTAAGAGGGGTAGCTGTACAAATGGTTCCATCCCCTTGAAGTGCACCACAGATATTTTTTCTTTTGTTGTCTATGCTTCCATTTTTAGATAATGAACGAGGGCGGTTTCTTGAGAATGTTAATGCCCCAAAAATGATCCTTGGTAATGTGTTACGTTTATTCACTTTTTCTGTATTTGCTGGTTTCGTCCCATCAATTCTTATTCCTACTTTCTTACCAAACAGGAGCCATTTCTTTTGAACGACAAGTCTTCGTAGTGATTCAAGCATTGTCTGTGAACTCAACTTTTCTAACTTCAAAAGCACATCATGAGGACGCCTGGCAACATTTCCACCTCTATTCCAAGCATAATCAAACACCTTCAGAAGCTGCGCTTCAGTTTTTTCTGCTTGGGCCTTCGTGCCCATCTGTAGGCACAAACAATAAATCTCTTGAAACATGAACTCATTTTCACTAATTACATATAGTTAGCTCCTATAATCAAAGAATGCCAGGAAAGTAGAAATGTTTCAGTACAGGCATAAATTTTAAGCAATTACCAAGAATATACCTAAATAAGGCAACGGAGAGAGGAATGATTTAGAGATTAAAGTAAATATAAACAATATTTACAAATTTTAAAAATATTATTAAAAAATTATAAAAAACTCCAATCCATGATGCGTCTCCAGTTGCTCAGAAGTGAATTATTGTAAATACCTTTGCATGCCCATACAAAACAGATAAGAGAGATAGATATACCTGGACATCAAAGAGCCTCCTATTTCCTAAGTATGAGAATAAACTCTTTTTATCAGACTGATATTTGCATCTCTAAATAGAAACTTTAATCAATTATCAAGAAAAATGGTTTGGCAGAGATATTGGTGTGTCAAACCAATGGTGACCTGTGTCAAGTGGAGACAATTCCACCTATAACGTAGACTAGCTCAGTATGTCAAGTCTCGACTGAGATGTGGTGGGTAGAGCATAATGATCCATTCAGCTGAAGATTCTCCTGAGTGTTAAACAGGATGGACAGAAATCATCTCATTGTATTCTGGCAGACAATGACAACCTTTGTTTTTTCTCCATCTGCAGCAAGCAATCCCTATTCCTCTAAGGTGACTCAGCCTACTCTACAATATTACAATCTCTCAATCCACCCTAAAACTGAAGGGAATGGAAATTAGAGGTCATTATAGATTATTTTCAAGGTTTTTCATCTGTCTCATGCATTTCTTACTATTAGTTTCCTGCACCTTGATAGTAGCGATTGGTCAAAGTAAATAGTGAGAACGTGGGTGACTATTAGCAATAGGCATGTTTTAGCTTTTCCAGCTGCAAATCAAAATCAAATTTAGACAAACAAATGCCGACTAGAAGCAGTAATATCAAATTGATAATAAATATGTGGGTACCAGTCATTCTTGCAGGATTCATGATATATTTTTAGCTTCGTACAAAATTAAATTTCTCTAATATGTGTTTTTTAGATAGTATTTAGCAGTCTTACCTGCATCTTTATCCAACATCTCATGAATTCTTCTTGCTGAAAAATAGATGGGGATGAGAAAACCAAACCTGCATCGCTATCCATCATTTTATGAAATATTTTTGTTAATATCCTTAAAGCCATGTGGAACCCTGGATATTGTGTAAGGAATGGAGATGCACTCAGGGAAATTTTTTGTGTTCATGGTACCAGTTAAGAAGGCCCTACTAAACAAAGGACATATATCTTTTATATTTCGAGCGATGGAGGACAGAAGTAACTCTCTTCAGATAAACAGAAATATTCACACGAGAAAGATCATTATTCTTCAGGAAGGAACAAACTGTTTTCACACTTGAAGAGTAACCGCAATTAATGCTGAAAAATGTCCCAAACGTATTGTCATTAGAACAATGAAGCAATTCAGGATGACTGGCTGACCTAAAAATTAGACAGTGACGGTGCAGACTGGGACCATAGGACTGACTTGAAACAGGGTAGATTTGAGGAGGTTGTAGTAGTATAATTACACTATATCTAAGTTTTATTTCTAGTACACAATTTTTAGTGAGTATTCATCTGCATAAGTGAGCCACCTCCCTTGTCAACTTTCTTCACCCCAATTTTTTCTATCTTGACCTATATTTGGCATTCCAGAATTATATCAAGTTCTTTGGTGAGAGCATTTTTTTAAATGGTACTGTTATAATTTTGTTTGTTTTTGCAGGAGAATTTTTTTCTTTAATTTAATATTTATATATTTGCATTTATGAATCACGAGCCTTAGTTCTTGGCCTTACATGAGAATTTGTCAGGTCAAATATTGCAGGAGGGATGGATGAAGCAATTCGAAAAGTGGAAGAATTCTATGCATCTGTTGCTTCTCAAGAGGGAGGTTAGACTTCAGTTGATTGGTAATTTGATTTTGGAGCTTTAAAACACAACTAACAGATGTAACTAGTTTGTGGAATTTGTTGAGGAAAGTCCAGATCAAAGACAATAATCTTGAGTAACGGAAGAGAGCATTATGCTGAAGGATGGGGAATTTGTAAATCATGTCAGGAGGCAAGATATTTATGTTCAATCATGGTACTTATATTCTAGGTTCATGTAAAAATCTTTGAGCTAGTGAGATAACCAATCAGAGTCTGCAATTGGACCTGATCTTCTAAGGAGATAATTGTTTTTTGAAGGATAAGAGAAACAATAAAATAATCACATTAGGGGTGAAGGAACATCGCCTATACATGTTTCTGTAGGGTGACTTGGCACTTACATGCTTTGGATATGTCTCCTCGAGGACCACCCCTCCTTTCGGAAGAATGTGCCGAGGCACCTGTGGAGGAAAACCTCTGACTTGGGTCGAGAAAATAGACCCTTCCAACCATATTGACCCAAGAAGATAAACCCCAAGATCAATTGAGTCATGGTCATATCAGATTTTCTTTGTTAAGCTGAATCTTTTAGAAAATAAATCGATTAAGCTCAAAACAGAAATGACCTAAATAGAACCAGCATTTAATGGCTTTTGATCTAGAGCACCGTGTATCCCACAATGGCTAGACCTCAGAAACAAAATGAACTCACAACACATATAGAAAATCAATTTGGAGTGACAAACATGAATCCAAATGACTCGTTACTTCAAATCAAATTTGCAACCATATATCAGTAAGGAAGAATTCTTTATTGCCAAAAAGTAATGAACAGGGCAGCAATTAGCAGAATCCTATGTACAATCAATCCCCCAATATCTATAAATTCTCATAGAATAGGAAACAAGTAGAGTAGGAAATTTTCACAATCCTCTCATATTCCTCTCTATAAGTCCTCTCTGATTTACAATCTCAAATAATTGCCTGAAGCGGAAGGAATGAGAAAGAAAGAAAAGAATACAGTGAATTAGAAGAACAAGGCCTAGTTAACAGGGGCAAATTCCATACAAAAGCCTTAACCCTACTCTAACTCCCCTCATATTGACTTTTGGAGGAGCAGGCAGTTAGGGAGTTGGTTACAATTAACCAAATTCGGTTACAACAAACAATATGTCCCTTTTTTATGCTCGTTGCGATGGACAAAGCCACTCCCCGAATTGAGGCACTAGCTTCAACATACTCTATGTTACTTCATCGGTTCTCTCTTGGTGTGAAAGTCCCGAAACACAAGTTGTGAGACCCCAAGGAAAACTTAGACAAGCTACCCATTGTCACCTTAGTAGCCTTGCCTTTCCCTCTTTAGACTAGATGAAATGACTAGATGAAACAACTTTGATTATCACAGCAAATGACCGTAGGTTCCAACTCTTGATCAAACAATCCTGCAAGTAACTTGCAAAGCTAGATGGCCTCACAACTAGTAGTATTGGCTGCCATATATTTTGCCTCGGCTGAGCTAAGTGCCACAAAAGTTTGCGTTCTGCTGAACCAGGATATCATTGCTGATCTTAAGCTAAAGCAGCGCCTTCAGGTGCTCTTCCTATTTGAAGCACTACGTGCCCAATCTAAGTCTAAATACCCTTGCAACTTCACTTCACCATCTCCAAGATAGCTCAGGCCATACTCCATTGTGCCCCTCAAATAATTGGGCAAATGTTTTGCCGCTACCCAATGCTCTTGCCTTGGGTCCACCATGAATTGGCTCAAGGTGTTCACTGCAAAACGTATATACTGCAAAAGGTATATATGACCTAGTGTTGACCAAATACATCAAGGAACTTATCAGTTGCTTGTACAACGTGGGATCCACCAACTATGAATTTGTAGTTGTCACCTTCTTCAGATTAGTGATCATGGGTGTGGCCATAGGTTTGCAATCCTCCATCAGAAATATCTTCAAGGTTTGCAATCCTCCATCAGAAATATCTTCAAGATCTCTATTGCATACTTACCATGCTCAAGGAAAATATCCCATAGTCTCTGCTAAACCTCCAAACCCAAGAAGTAAAGTATCATGCCAATGTCCTTCATCTCAAACTCAACTGCCACGTTTGCTTTGCACCCTGGAATGAGCTTCTCTACACCTATCAAAAACACGTCATCTACATACAGCACCAAAATGAGCAAATCAGTCTCAACAAATATGTAATATAAGTTAGAACCTACTTTGCTTTTGGTGAAGCTTGTACTCTGCAAATATCCATCGATCCTAGAATGCCATGCAATTGGTGCATACTTGAGTCCATACAAGGCTTTCTTAATCCTACACATATGGGACTCCTTCCCATTTTCCTCAAAGCCTTGAGGTTTCTCTATGTACACTCCTTCTTCAATGATCCATTAAGGAAAGTTGTCTTCACATCCATCTGATGTATCCTCCATCCCATAAATGAAACCAAGAGCATAACTACTCTAATGGAAGTGTACTTGGCGACTAGAGCAAAAGTCTCCTCATAGTCCACTCCCTCTCTCTAGGAGAACCCTCTCGCGACAAACCTCGCTTTGAACTTCTCAATGCTACCATTTGCAGCATGCTCGATCTTGTAGAGCCACCTGGAACTCACTATTGACTTCCCCTCCGGTCTTGGCACTATGTCCCAAACATCATTCTTCATGATGGAGGTGTACTCCTCCACCATGGCATCCTGTCATACCTGCTAGTCTGTTGCCTCCTAAAAGCTGGAAGGCTCAGAATCTAGAATGCTTCTCATTAATGCCGTGTATCCTAGAAACTTCTTCAAAGGTTTGCTCTCTCTAAATGTGATCCTAAGAGTCTCAATATACTCCTGAGCATCCCTCAATGTCTAAGTGAACCATCGAGGTCTCTTGACAGAAGTGGAAGGGGCTATTGTCTTCCCCTCTTCACCCGAAGGTTGTTGTATTGCTCTGGAAATCATTAGTGACCTTGGCTCAACCTTCAAAGCTTCCTGCTCCTCGTCCTTTGTCATTGGAATAGGCTCATGGAACTGCCTGGATGCAAAAGTTTCCTCAAAATTTACATCCCTACTCACCATTGTCTTCCTCTGCTCTGGAATATAGACCCTGTAAGCCATTGAAGTATCACTATAACCTACAAATAAACCCTTCCTTCTAGAGGGCTCCAACTTAGTCCTCTTCTTTACCAATACATGGATATAAACTGGACAGCCAAAGATGCACAAATGACTCACCTCTGGCTTCACATTGTGAATGCCTCCTCTAGCGTCTTGTCCTCCAAGATTCTGTAAGGACACCGGTTATGGATGTAGATTGTTGTGTTGCATGTCTTTGCCCAAAGAAACATCAGCAAGTCTTGGTCATGAATCATGGCCTTAGCAGCCCCTATGATGGATCAATTATTTCGCTTTACAACCCCATTCTAGTATGGGTTGTATGGAACAGTCAACTCCCTCTTGATTCCTACCTCCTTGCAAAAACCCTCAAACTCCTTGGAGGTATGCTCTCCCCCATTTTCTGATCTCGAGACTTTGATCTTCATCACTATCTGGTTTTCGACTAGAGCTTTGAACTCCTGAAAGCTTCTAAAGACCTCATCCTTGGTATTTAAGAAATAGATCCAAGTCTTGCGAGAGAAGTCATCAATAAAGGAAACATAATGCATGCTTCCTATAATTGATGCTACTGACATCAGTCCACAAACATCTGAATGTACTAGGTGAAATATCCCAGATCCAGTTGATCTGGATATCTACTGCTGATCTAGTGTTATATCTCACAGATCTGATACTCTGGGGGTTTCTGGATGTGTTTTATCTTCAGATCTGATACTCTAGGGGTTTCTAGATGCGTTTTAGTTATGTGCTTGAGGTGTTTTGTGATTGTTGCATGTGCATGTTATACATTATGGTTTAAACAGTATATATATGATGCATGCAGAAATAAGGAACAACAACCGCCCAATAATATGTATTATGAGATTTAAGCAGGGAAATACAATGATATACTGGAAATATAGAAAATAGTCCTCAGTTAGATCTCATGGATCATCACTGGAATACAAGCAAATAAAATAAAATACCTGTGATCAGAAGATGAAGGCAGATCCGATGCATGCACGGATAGATTGGCAAAATCTGCAGTTGTAGAGAAGCACGGTAACCGCTACAAACTGGAAAACTCGTCCGGAAGGCTATAACCGTCGGAATGAGCTATAAATTGTCTCAACAGAAGCGCCCTGGCTTCTAGACTGATCCTGGTGACTGTCAGACGGAAGATCTGTCCTATGAGGCTCCGGATCTCACCCCCTAGGGTTTGCACACCTCTTGGGCTCTCTGAGTGCGCCCAAATGATTCCACCAACGGAATTGGCTGCTACAAAATCTTCTCCCTGGCTAATGTTGAACTGGGTCGGAGGGGTTTCCTCGGATCTGATCTGAAACTCCGTCTATAACCCCAACTGTCCTTCCTTTGTTGACTGTTGCGCCGTGAAGAAATCCACCGTCAGAATCTAATGGCAAGTGGCTCAATCTATGCGCCCTGGCTGGATCTCAACTGGATCGGAAGGGATCTGCAATACAAGCTATGATCTCATGCAGCTACACAAACCCTCTCTCTAACCTTGCGCCCTCACTCGATGAGTTGCGCAACACTGTAAACTGGATACTCCTGAATCGCACAGTGAAATACCCAAATGGTTTCTCCGATGGGCTAGGGTGTGTCTCTCAACACCGAAATCGATCAATGGTGATGGTTTCCTCCAAAAATCCACAAAACAGTAGAAGTCGAATCTCCTCCTCCTCTGGGAACTCTCTCAACATCAAATCATAACATAGCATAATGAGGAATTAGGTCGAATTCCTCCCTTTATATTCTTCCCAATCTAATTCACCATAGACCTCACTTAAGCTAGGCGCTTTTCCTCCTAAGGTGAATAATTAATTAATAAATTAAGTCCCCCCTTGACACCTTTTCATTCTATTTCTCCGTTGACTTAGGTTTAAGTGACATTTCCTATGTTTTTGGCTTAATTCATTGTTTAGCCATCAATTCTCCCTTATTTATCCTCCCGTTCCCTGTTTGTGCTTGACTATAGTCTACGGGAACAAATAGACTACTAAGTCACTCCCTGCTGGCCTACTCTTGGGAACAGGACATCACAGTCCTCCCTTCCTAAGATTGTTTGTCCTCAAGCAACATCAATCCTGGGTGTTGCAAAATATGCTCCCCCTCCCACATGGCATCCTTCACTAGAAGTCCCCTCCATCTAACCAAGCACTTCTTGATGACCTTGCTCCTCAACCTGCGCTCTCTCTGCTCGAGCACCTCCTCCAGCACTAGCTCCAACTAGCCCTCCTCATCTAAGGGTGGCAACTCCTCTGAAGTGTTGATCTGTTGTCCCACTGCCTTTTTAAGGTAAGAAACGTGAAAGACGTTATGAATCTTGTTACCTTCTGGTAGCTCTAGCTCGTATGCCACCTCGCCTACCCTCCTGATGACTCTGTATGGCCCGTAAAATATCGGCTTCAGTTTCTTTGCTCCGCTCCTCTTCAAGGAGGACTGTCGGTATGGCTGTAACCATAGAAAAACCAAGTCCCCTACCTCAAAAATGCACTCTACCCTCTGCCTATCTGCATAGATATTTTGTTGGTTCTGTGCTGCCTACAAGTTTTCCTTCGGTGCCCGTAGAATCCTCTGGCTCTCCTCCACCCATTCTTTGGCACCCGGGACCCTGCTATCCCCAAATACAGTCTCCACAGAAGTGGGTGCATCATATCCATAAAATGCTCTAAATGGTGACATCCTGATAGACATATGGTGAGTCGTGTTGTAACAATACTCACCCATGTGCAACCACCTCACCCATGTGCGTTGTTGTCCTCCCACATAGTTCCTCAGATACCCCTCCACCCATTTGTTGACAATCTCTGTCTATCCATCGGTTTGTGGGTGGTAGCTGGTACACGTGGCTAGCTCTATCCCTGTCAACTGAAAAATCTCCTACCAAAATGCGCTGATGAAGCGCCCATCTCTATCACCGACTATCTGCCTGGGTAGGCCATGCAACCTGAATACCTCTCTGAAAAACAACTCTGCTACCTGTATGGCCTTGTAGTCCATGGGTATGGCGAAGAAATGTGCAAATTTAGTCAACCTATCGATCACCACAAATATACAGTCCCTACCCTACACTTGAGGAAGGCCTATAATGAAATCCATAGAAATGCTCTCCCATTTTTTCTCTGGAATGGGTAGAGGCTGAAGTAACCCTGTTGGGTGTGTCTGCTTGGACTTGTTCTGCTGAAAAGTCGTGCACTCTCGGATGTGCTTCAGTACATCATCCTTGAGACCCTTCCATGAGAATCTCTCCCTGATCTACCTGTAAGTTTTGAAGTACCCCTAGTGCCCTACTGCAGGCGAATCATGACACACCTTCAGAATCTTCCCTTTTAAGGTAGATTATGGAACCAAGTAGATCTGGTCCTTGTAGAAAATGACGTCATCTAGTACCCGGTATCTACAATCAACCACCTGTCCATCCATCACCTCACAAGCAAATTTGTTTTGGAGTATTCCACCAACAAATGTGCTTTCCAATCTGTGCAAATGTCCATCATCGAACACCCTGGTGGCCTCCTGGACAAGGCATCTACTACGACGTTCCTTTTTTCCTTGACATACTCAATGTCAAAGTTAAAGTCTTGGATATTCAAGACCCACTTCTGTTGTCTCTCACTGAGGTCTTTTTGATCTAGAAAATACTTGAGACTGTTGTGATCAGTCTTCACTACAAATATGCTACCCACCAGATACTGCCTGAATTTGGTTAAGGCGTTCATGATAGCTAGCATTTCCTTGTTGTAAATAGAGTAGAGTCACTCTGACTCGTTGAGCTTCCTGCTCTCAACCACAATGGGATGGCCTCCCTACATCAACACTGCTCCAATCCCCACCCTAGATGCGTTGCACTCGAAGACAAACGACTGCGAGAAGTCTGGAAGGGCTAGAACAGGGCATGTGCTCATAACCTCCTTCATCTTCTCAAATGTCCATTGTGACTCCTCTGTCCACTGAAAGGAACCCTTCTTGGTCAAATCTGTGAGTGGTGCTCCTAACTGTGAAAAATCCCTGATAAACCTCATGTAATAAGTGCACATCCTAAAGAAGCTCCACAACTCTGTCAAACTCCTAGGTGTTGGCCAATCCAAAATGGCCATGATCTTCTCCTAATGTACCTGCACCCCCTGTGCATTGATAATGTGGCCCAAGTAAAGTAACTCTGTCATCCTGAATTCACACTTGGACTCTTTGGCGTATAGTGACTGCACCTCCATGATGCTCAACACCTCATCCAAGTGCCACATATGCTCCTGCCATGTCTTGCTGTAGACCAAAATGTCATCGTAGAAAACCAAAACTGATTTCCTCAACTGCCCCCTGAATATTCATGCAAGACTGGAATGTAGCTAGTGCATTGGTCATCCCGAATGGCATAACTAGAAACTCGAAACAGCGAAAATGGCACTGAAATGTCGTCTTCTTTATGTCCTTCTCTCTGATGTTGATCTGATGATACCCAGAGCGTAGATCAATCTTCGAGAAGAAAACTGCCCCATGCAGCTCATCCATCAACTCGTCAATGCGAGGGATAGGATATCAGTTCTTGATGGTTTTCTTATTCAAGGCCCAGTAATCGATGCACATCCTCATGGTACCATCCTTCTTCAGGACTAAGACAACTAAAGAAGCGAATGGACTGCTACTATGTTTGATGTGTCCCATCGCCAACAATTCCTTGATTGTTTTTTCTATCTCATCCTTGAACCTCCTAAGATGACGATAGGGTGGGGTGATCATGGGTTTGGCCCCCTCCTCCAACTCAATGGTGTGCTCAAATCCCCTGTCCGGCAGTCTCCCTGGTGGAATCGAACCAAAAACCTGCTGATGTCGTCCCAACAAGTTCCTGATCTCTGTTTGATACTGTTGTCGACCCTCGAAATCCTTTCACGAAGTGATCAAGCACTCTACGAAAAATGCTACCTCCCCATGCCTAAAGATCCTCTCCATCCTCTTGGCCGAGACTGTCCTGGGTGCTCCTGTTGACATGCCCCTCAAAACAACCCTCTTCCCGTCACTGTCTCTGAACCCCATCTCCAAGGTTTGGTAGTTGGTGGTGATTTTGCCCAAGGTGATCTACCACTGGACTCCCAAAACCACATCTGTGTCTGATAGGTCAACCACATAAAATGTATCTCTCACGGTGTAGTTGCCTAACTTGATCTCCAAGTACGGAACTCTGTCTAGACACTCCACTGTATGGCCATCCGCTACTGCGACATCAAATCCCTCAAACTCCTCTGTCTGAAGGGCCCGTCTCGATACCAATGAAGCGTCAATGAAGTTGTGGATGGCCCCACCATCTATCAGGGTGATTGCCCATTGCCCCTGAATAGTCCCTCTGATCCGGAGGGTGTCGTACCTGGGAACACCAAAAAGGGTCGCTCTGACTCCTCCCTTTGTTGGTTTTTGTCTGCTAGCCTACTTAGGAAGCTGTGGAACTACCGGTGGGTGCGCCCCTGCCGATGTCGATGGTCTATGGAAAGGATGCTCCTCTGCCTGCTCCGACTCCTCCTCTAAGCTGGTGGATCCATTGTCCTACTCCTCCTCACTGTCCACACTGTCTGCTACCACCTCAATATAATGAATCTCTCCCTTTCCCATGCACCTGTGGCCTAGGACCCAAGGATCTCTACAGTTGAAGCAAAGCTTCCTCCTCATAAGCTCTCGCCTCGTCTCATCATCCAGCTTCTCCTTTCCCTTCCATTCTCTCTGGAATGGCTTCCTGTCTCGATCCTTCTATGGTACGAAGGGTTTGGAAAAGGGTTTAGTTTTTGGCACTGAGTCTGCCAAATCTCTAATTCATAGGATGGCATCCTGCAAGGTGTGAGGTCGATATGCCTTCACCCATTTTCTCAAGGGTTCTGTGAGCCCCTCTGTGAATAACATGATCAACCCGAGCTCGGATATATTTGTCAGTGTTATCGCTTAGTTTGTAGTTTAGGTCAAGTAGCTGAAGGATAAGGGTCAAACTGGCGAAACAGGGACCTACCCCACCCAATGTCACCACAATGGGGAGGTCCTTTCTATTTAGGGTGGCTAAGCCCAAGGGAGACGTCCCTGACAATCTGGGGTTTGAAAGGAAAAGGCTCAAAGGATTAAGGCTAGTTTCCCCTTCACAGATTACCGCCCAGAAGATAGTCAAATAAAGAATAACCAAAGAAAAGGCACCTACTTGCGAGACAAGACAACAATGAAACTAGTACATGCAATAATGGTTAATACTTCATAAATCAGTGACTATCAAACTTTAATGTATATGAGCATATACAACAATGTTTGCAATAATGACAATGGCAATATAATGTTACTTGTCAATAAACACTAGAATGATATAGCATCTAATGAAAATGATCAATCCTTGAATTAACTCAATGCATTAAATGTCATTAATTGCTCATATACAATAAAATGCTACATCAATATCCTAAGGATGACGTCAGCTTTCTTTAGGGTTAGTATGATTAAGCAATATAATAGACAAAGGAGGTCAACGTTTTGCTAATTAGTCAATGAAAATTGCCAATTCATCAATGTCTATCACAAGATGACCAAGCCAACAGTGTTTTCTATCAACAATAGTTCAAATAAGGCATGCCATCATCATTAATTGCAGAGTTAGAGGGCTTGCTACGTCAGGTATGACGTTAGCCCTGGTTAGTGAGTTAGGGTTAGTTAGGGTTTCAAAAATTGAAAGTTTAAAAGATGAATTTGCACAACAAGCTCAACGTTGGAAAGAATACCAGTGCCTTAGGGTAATATGGAGTCAAAATAAGGGCAAGATCTCAGGAGGATTTAAAATCTAAAGACTAGAAGGTTAGGTTCTATGGTGCTGCAATGGCAGGGCCCTAGAATCAAAACCCTAAGGGAAGGAGGCTCATTCCGGTGTTGCTT
>CBVK0100135004.1:0-14583 GCA_900067695.1 Picea abies | reverse complement strand
ATAAGAGACAGGCATCAAATAAGGAGGCTAGACTGTACCCTTAGTCGTACTACATGATTCCTAAGTAATGGAGAGTATTTTTCCAAGTGTTTTTCTTGGTGGCACTATAGCATATAGGTGGTTGATTGGTTTATCTAGGGATGGTTTCAGGTGACCTAGGAGACTCTCGGTATACCTTTCAGTATGTGGGAGTGATGGTCGTGTACAAATTTTGTCTGATGCAATACTATTCGAGGCATACCAACAAGTTTATAAAGGTTTCCAACAAAGTGAAACTTTTATTTCTAGGAAACCCCATGAAACTGTCTATATTTCATGTATGTATTTTTCCCCACCATAGTTTTACCCACTGAATGACACATCTCTTTGATTTAAAGACACCAATAGTGCAAGTCTCTACCATGTAAAAAACTTAACCCATATTTTCTTCCAAGGAATGTGCTCTCATACCACTTGTAAGGTACCATATGTAATGTAATATGCATAAAACAAAATATTCAACATATATCAATGGAACAAAAAAAAATTGAGAAGAGAAATACCAGGAATAATACCTTTATTCAAAGAAAGTAATGTTCACTTTCCTCTTCGAGGGGGAAACATCGAGCATAGCATAGGTCTACTATAATAAATCTCAATAAAAGGATTTTTCATGCCTCCTACTCATATTTATACTAATTCTATCTTCTAAAGAACCTTCTAGAGGGATATGTTTCTATAAGAGAAAGCTTCTATTAGGTATTCTTACATTGACTTGTTCACGTTTATTAAATATTCCTTATTAACTAATGTCAACCTTTATTACATGGAAAATATATTATTTTATTTACATGAGGGGTTAGGGAGGTTAGGTCCTGAATAGGTTCCCAAAGAATTATTTGGAATACATGACTACTGATTTTTCAAACTTTGAGTTTTAATATGAATTTTCAAGTGTGTCTCCATAACTCTTTCATATTTTCAATGAAATATCATCTTATGTTCTCTACATATGGACCATTTACTTTGATTCTTGCAAATTATATTTTTTTCTTTCTGCTATGATGGAAATGTTTCTGGTGAGGATTCCTATTTTAATTTCACATAGACAATCATATACAATATGTTAAATCTTGTATGTTATTGAAATATTCATGTCAATACGATTAGTCCTTTCTCGGGTTTTATTTTATTTATATATCTTATTGATATAGAGGAGTACCACATCTTTAAAAACACAGAAGCATTACTCCTTGCACGTTTTTTTTGAATACTTTGACAGTCTTAGATATCAACATTTTTGGTGACCATACTAGGGATCTCTTGAACGAAAGGTTGGTTTCATAGACCAAAAAAAATTGATGACTCAATGAGATCCCAACTAACCTCAAATACAAATTGGAATTATAGACTATGTATTCTTCATCAGTTGTATGATCTAGCCATGATGACAACAAGAAGTTGAGAGGAACCCAAAATAATGTGGTAAGCTCTAGCTAATGAAGAATAAATAGCTATAGCTCAAAGATATAGAAGACACTAATAAATTTCTAAAAATTGGAATCCTACAAAGGTCCCTTGACGAGAAATAAAAGAAATAATCTTCAAATTCATCAAGAAACCCAAGATTAAACATATTAAATTTTGAATGTAGAAAACATGAGTGATCAAGAATAGAAAAGAAACAAAGTTATTGATAACGATAGACAAATCAATCCAATAAGAAGAGAGAGATATAATCCCCTTAACTTATGGGGAGAACAACATCATTTTCCTACTCTCCCTCAAGGAATTTTGCATGTTTACAGAGGTGGTGGGATCATGGATCCAAAAAATCATATGGATCAATTCCTTTCCATCTATGACATTCACTTGATTCGAAATGATGATGTGATGGTTAGAGTCTTTATTTAAACTTTGATAGGTCCAACCTATGACTAGTATATTTCTCTCCCATCTAAGTCAATTGTCTCTTTTGATGATATGGAAGATATTTTTATGACCAAATATGAAAAAAAAATCACATATCATACTTAACTCACCCAATCCACTCAAATACATCTTGAAAAAGGTGAAATGATTAGATATTTTAAATTACATTTTCGCAAGACCATGAATCAAATTCTAGAAGAATAACATCCAAATGCACATGTTAGATTTGGGTGTTATAAGAATGTGATGACATCAAACATAAAATATGAAATAATTTTTTCACATATAAACACATTAGATTAAGTAATAAATAAGGAAAGAGAGATGTAAGGATAAATTCTTGAGAGTAATGTTGATCCATAGATTATCCTTGGAAAAGTACAAAGATAGATGACAAGTTTAGCATTGTCATCTCAAGTACCACCTACCTCAATAACTACTAAATAAAGAGGTATTAGAGGGGGAATTTTTCAAGTCCAATCCCGTAATTTGATAAACATTCATGAATTTGGTCAAGACACTCGTAAAAAAATAGAGATTTCTCATATGAGCAGGACTATTCAACAAATCAAGAATAAGATAACCTAACTCAAAAGAAATGAAAATATCATTCCATTACATCAATATGTGAGATATTTTCCTAATAATAAAAGGGATAAAAATGATAGTAATCAAAGAAATGAAGAGAACATACGAAGAGGCCCCACAGTTCCAAATCCAAATTTGGTTGTGCTAGAAGAAATTTCATAAGAAAAATATTTCATTCAAGGCAATGAGCCATTCAATGAAGAATCAATCAATGATAAAGATCAAATATTAGAATCAATGTATATGGAGCAAATTTCATCATATCTTGAGATATTTGGTGAAAAAGAAGATTATGACTATGAAAAACAATACAATGTTTTTCAGACCAAGAATGAAGAAAACAACTTCAAGCCCAAAAATAATGCTCCAAAACTAGCAAAACAACAACCAGTTGTAAATCAGACAAAGAGACCGCTACATATGACTTATAATCTGGTTGACGAACTAACTAGGCTTCATATCAACTTTCCATTCATGGAGGTAGTCAATATACTCCAAAAAAGAGAAAATACATTAAATATTTTGGATGATACAAGTTCATCTAGTCTAAGAATGGGAGCAGTTGTTATGAACACAAAGCAACAACAAAATAATACACTATAAAGGCCAAGAGGAAAGGTTCCACCATTTCACATACCATTAAAGAATCATGATTTTACAATGCACAATTTCTTGGTTGATAGTGTATCCACTAATAATCTTATTGCATTATTTGTAATGGAGGATCTTGGAATGGAATGCACAAAGTACTAAATAAAATTGGTGAAAGTATTTATTCCATTGATTCTAGAAAAATACCAACTTACAGAGAAATCAAAGACTTATATTCCTAGATATGTGAAACACCACATATTATAATAGTATTCAGCATAATAGTGGTTGATATTCCCCCAACATATGGAGTTTTCCTTGGTGGAGATTGGCTCTCAATGATTAGAGGGTACATAATGAATGATGGATGTTGCATGATGCATCCAAACAATAATGAAACATTGATAAAAGTACCACGATAACAAAAAAAACCCAACATGATTTGAAAAGAAATAAAATGAAATGATGCAGAACTATATTGATGTTGGGATTGGGAATTATTATGTTTTTAATACATAGCAAATGAATTCTCCCAGACAAGATGAAGGTAATTCATTTTAAGTTTTTTGGAAATTTCATTTGATGGTGCTTCTTATAAGTCTGGTATGAGAGTTGGTGTTGTATTTAAAATTCCTTAATCTTGAATCTATCACCATGCATTTGGAATTGGTTTCCCTTGCACTAATAATGAATCTCAATAGGAAACACTAATTCAAGGATTGATTATAATGCTTCAAATGAAGGTTCAAGATTTGATAGTGACTATATATTTGGAATTATTCATCAACCATATAACGAAAAGTTATAAGATAAAGAAAGAAATATTGAAACTTTATGCTAAAAGGGTTTCACATCTTATTGACTATTTCAATTCTTTTAATATCACTTGTGTTCCTCAAGAAACCAATAAAAAGGCATATTCTTTGTAGTTGAAGAATATCTTTGTATTCCAAGTGATTCTCAAATGATCTATACTTTTCATGTCAAGAAAATATTTCGACCAGATATCCTAGATAATAAAAATATTTGCAAGTTTTTAAAAAATATTAACATGTTGTATATTTCCTTACAGATTTGTAGTTAATTGTTTGAGATGAAGGAAATGATGATGATCAATTATTTTAGAAGGAATAAACATATGGATGAACCACCAATCTCCTTGTAAATGTGTTGAACTTGCACATAATAGATCTAGCTAAACAATAATACACACATTTGCAGAGAGAGATGGAAAAAGAAGAAGGAGAGAAAGAATGTAAGATTTCTCATTAACTGTATTCCACACTCAAAGAGTGAATAATTTACAATAGATATAGGATACATGAGTAAATAATGAGCCATTTTGATGGTCTAGATTGATATGGACACACACCAGCAGTTACAAGAGTAAACTGCCACCTAGTTTAGTCTCTCAGGCAGTTACGTGAGTGAACTACCACCTAGCTGAGTTAACTAGTCAACTAGTCTTCAGTTAACTGATTGAACAAATCATAGTGAGTTGGTGATGATCCCAGTGTTGCATGGTTACAAAACCAATGCAACATCTAAACTCAACTCAACTAGTGGATAATGACTAATTATGACTAATAATCAAGGAAAAACCTTAGGAAAAATTAAATCCTAGGTGTGTGTGAAGTAACTTCAACACTCCTTCCAAAGAATTGTGTCAGTCTAGAATCACTTTTTGTAAGAGATGACCAGACAAAAAGGAAGAATATGACAAATGAATCATCACGGAGGAAAGTCCAAGAAAATCAAAATATAAATATTGGGACACCTAAAGAAACACAATATATAAATCTAGGAACCAGTTGTACTAACGATGAAGTTAAAAAGCATATGATCCTTTTTTAAGAATACAAAAAATTGTTTTCCTATGCTTATGATTATTTAAACAAATATGATAATTCTATTTTTCAAGATAACGTACCTGTCAAAAAAGGATCAAAAAAATTCATAAAGAAGTTGAGAGTAATCAATCCAAAGTTGAATCCTCTAGTGAAATTAGAACTAGAAAAGTTAAAGGAGATCGGCATAATTTTTTCAATTTGACATTTAGAATGGATATGAAATCTGGTGTTGGTCAGAAAAAAGAATGGGGAAATTAGAATTTGTGTGGACTTATGAGATCTCAATTATGCAGGTGCCAAAGATAATTACCCCCTCCCAAATATGGATATCTTTCTTCAACAAGTCATTGGTTATGCATTGATGTCTATGCTAGAAGGATTTTCTCAATATAACCAAGTACTTGTTTTTGAGAAAGATAGGTCGAAGAATGCATTTGTTACAACATGCAGAACATATTCCTATATCTACATGCCTTTTGGATTTAAAAATGTTAGTGAAACATTTCAAAGAGTAATGGAACATGCTTTTAATGACCCAGTTGGAAATTTTATGGAAGATTATCAGGATGACTTAAATTTCCATTAAAAAAATAAGAAAATGAAATTTAAAACATCTCAAACAATTCTCTGAATGATGTAGGATGTATGGTATATATCTAAATCCAAATAAAAAATTTTTGTTGCATCAAAAGGAAATCTGCTTGGTCATATTGTAAGAAAGGAAGGTGTTAATATCGATCCAAAAAGGATAAAATCCACTATTTATTTGAGTTTCCCAACATATAAAAAAGGAGTATAATATTTCTTCAGAAAGAACAAAAAACAATTGGTGATTTGTTCCATATTATGCCACAATTGTAAATCCCATCAATATGTTATTCAAAAATGACCAAAAATTTGAGTGGAATCCATAAATTCAAAATGATTATGTAAGTCTAAAGCATGAAATCACCATTGCTCCTATACTTGTTGGTTTGGACTTTGAAAAAAGATTGTATGCTCTATTCATTCACTTTAGAAGAGACTATTCCCTCCATACTTACACAAAGAAACTCAAAAGGAGAAGACATTTTTATTTCCATTATGAGTAAGATGTTGCATGATTATGAACTGAAATATTATGACATAGAAAAACAAGCCTTTTCTTTGGAAAAAGGAGTGGATCATTTAAGAACTTACATATTGTCAGTACATGTCATAGCTTATGTATCACATCCTCAAGTGATTTTTTTTCTTAATAAACAATTTAGGGAATGGATATGGGATAAAAATTGCTAGAAAAATTAAGGGATACAAATTTCTAGAAAAATGAAGAGAGAAACAATGCCTTTGAAACCCATTTTAGCTAAATATCCTTTTCTACAATGGGGATTACATGTCATTGGTCCAGTCAATCAAAAATCTAGTAAAGAACATACATACTTTATCATTTTTACCGATTATTTCACAAAGTGGCAAGAAGAAATAACTTTAAGGAATGTTGATTCAGAACAATTGATCCTTTTCTTAAAAGATAATATTTTATCCAAATTCGGTGTTCCATGGAAAGTTATAACAGATAATGGATAAATTTTTATTAATGGAACAAAATTCACTAATTTTTGTTGGGAGTATGGAATATTAATGGGAAATCATCTAGTTATTATCCCCAAGGAAATGGACTAGACGAATCAACCAATAAAACATTGATACAAGTTCTCAAAAAGATCATTGCAGTAAAATAGAGAAATTGGCATAGAAATATGACAAATTCTCTTTGGGAAAGTTCATTAACTCCAAAAGGAAGTATTGGATAGTCACCTTATATATTAGTATACAAAAAGGATGATATATTTCCAATGCATTTGGAATTAAATGCATTTTCTTTTGGTACATAAAATGAGGACTATGAAGACTCATCATCTCTTCAAGGACACTATTATCGATTGATGCAATTGAAAGAACATAGGGAAAAAGAGCTAGAAACCATGACTAATGGACAAAAAATAGTCAAGAATTATTTTGATCATAGTGCCACTACCAAGCATTTTCAAAAGGATCAATGAGTTTTACTTTGGAACAAGGATAAGGAGAAGTCGTCCTTTCATACCAAGTTTAAATATCTATGGAACAGATCATATCAAATTGAAATTATCTTTGGTCACAATTATTATCTATTGAAAGATGTAAATGGAAAATTTCAAACACTACCAGTAAATGGGTAGTTCCTCAAGCATTTCTTTATTCAATACCCAATTCTCATTATTTTTACATAAAATTTTCTATGTTTTATTTCCTTTTTCTCTTTTTTCTTTCCTTTCAAAGCTGTATATTCTCATATTATAACCTATTTTATTTCCTTTATCGTTCCCTTCAAAAAATAAATTATTGTCAACTGCATCACCTAATTCAAGGCTCTCTAGATTCTCAACAAACCACAAGGGGTTGCTATCCCACAGTTGCAACCAATTGTTGATCCATTTCATATCTCACCTTTCAATCCATGTCTTGTATAAACTTTCTCCCAGTAAACTATCCCCTTGATTTTATAATTAATCCAAATCCTCTATACTTAGACATTTTTTTCAAATTGTGTGGAGCCTTTTACTATAACCATACTTTCACACTCCTCCAAATTATCCCCTCCAAACTCCACAGTCTGCACAAAAATTTCCTCATATATCCAAACACTTAATCTATTTCAAATCTTAGTGTGGAGAACTCACACCACTTTTCCTCCCACATTCTCTCTTTCCTACACTATGCACAAGTATTATGATGCAGCACCCCCTACCTCAGCAGGTACTGCATAACCTCCTGGTCTAAGGATCGTTCTTTAATTCCTTCGAGCTGGATCGACTCTTTTGATTCCCTACTGGAATCTCCAATATTCGATCCAGAGGTCCTTTAACTCTCCCCACGGCCTCTGTATATGTATGTGGACCTTTTCCCTGAAAATAGAATTTCGGGTCCCAGGACTCCTTGAGTCCTAATGTCAAGAGTCCTTGAATCCTCGATCTCCTGATCATTGAAATATTGAAACACCGAAATGGCGCTCACAGTAATTAGCCCCCTGGGCTAGATATTAGTCCATGTGACCACTTTCCATATGATCGCAATCCCTTTCAGGTTTTTCTCGATGCAAAAGCGCCCGACCTCCTATCTTCTGGACTTCTGGAAAGCTGACTTCCGAAAAGACAATATGCCTATGCCCCGACTTTCTCCTTCTTTTGCATTTTCATATTTTCCAGCCCTGAAAGGCTTGGTTCTCTTGTCCTCAGAACTCCCAATGTTCTGAACTCTGAAATGACCACAAATACCTTAGATCTCCATGACCCGTGCTTTTCCTCAGTGACTTCATGTTTCTACGTTTTGGGCTTTCCCGAGGCAAGGTTCTCCCGGTCCCTTATATTTGGATTTCCCAGTATCCAAAATACTGATATCCTCGCTCTGCTGCCACATGTCCTCCCTATTATTTCATAGTTTTTGGGGTTTCATGTTTTAGAACTTCGCGACCCCTATGACACTTATCCTTTGTTCTCTCGAATCCCCGATATCTAAAATCCCGGTGGACTCCCCAATCTCCTCCACATTTCCTCCACAAATGGATGATCCAGATCGTTTCGAGACTTCACCAGTAGCGAAGCCGAAAGACTCCCTTCTCTGCTTCCTAATGTCTGAATCCCCGATATGAAAGGATCTCACGACACCTATCCTTCTTATATGGATGGCTCGTATACCTTTGGGACTTTGGGACCCGTGAGTCGTAATCTCTGGTCCTTTGTCCTATGAACCTCTGAATTCCTAAAGTCTAAAATCCCGATACCTCTACCCTCTCGAGACTTTTCATATTCTCTGCTCTGCGTGTGAGGATTTAAACCTCGTGTAGATTTCCACAGACTCGACGACTATCGCTCCATGTATCTAGATCTGACGGCTCATACCTGTTCTTTCGCTGCACCCTTCCTATGCTGCCTGGACACGAATCCATGGTCCATATCTTCTTGAATGATCCAACGGCAACTGTGCTCCTCCTGTTGAGCATGCACTTTCTTCCTGAACTTTGGAAGATTTCCCAAATGCTAAAGTCCTTGACCTTTTATTCTTTCCTCTATGAGCTCTATAACCCTTCAAAAAGTCTCGACTGTGTATTCGAGGACGATGTCCCTCTTGAGATTTCAGGATTTTTAAACTCTTCAAAGAGTTCCCTCTTTCGTCCTTTGTGATCTTTGCAGCTATGACCTGTGCATAAAAGCACTACTCCTCCTGAGCTTCTCTCTTTAAATCCTCAAAGGATTCCTTGAATTCTACACATCTGACAGAGTCTCTACACTCACAACGGTGCTACCCCTCCTGAGCTTTTCCTGTAGCTTCGACCTCTAACGAATTAATCCTTTTTCCTTCTCTTTCAGATGGAGAATCTGATTCCCTCTTGGCGCTCCTTTTCTCAAGCAAACTTCTTGTTAATTCTGAAGGGTGTTCAACAACCCTACGAAGATCCCTCCTTGGACTCTTCTCTATCTCTGAACTCAAATAGTTCTCTCTGTGCGCTCTAACACCTACTCAATGCCCTCCTGGAAGAGTGTCCAGAATCCTTAGTGATTATGTTTCTCTATGAACTCACAACAGAGTTCCTCCTCATCACTCTATGTCTGTGCTCAATGCCCTCCTGGAAGAGCTCTATATAACCCTCAGTAGTTCTATATTCCTCCTGAACTCAACAAAGTTCCTCTGTGCACTCTATGCACCTACTCAATGCCCTCTTGGCAGAGCTCCACATAACTCCTCAGATATTCTATATTCCAATGTGTCCTCCTATGCACAGTCTCACCTCCAAGGTATTCAACAACCTTGAGGTTTTCCTCTGATTCAATGATTTCAGTTGGTGTGCCCTCCTAGCACGTCCTTGTCCAAATTCCATAGAATTGGAAGTGTTGTGTAAGCACTGACTATCAGAACCCTCAGTGTTCTGTCATGCCCTCTTGGAATGAATCCTCAAATAACTCCAACCTGAAATCAAAGAAATCTGTAGATAGAAGAACCTATTTGTCCTTGTAAATGCACATCTACAACATACATTCACAACATAAATAGAACACACATAAACATTCACATCTACAACATACATTCACAACATAAATAGAACACACATAAACATTCACACAACACAGACAGTATGCAGGAAAAATTGTTCTGGTTTGTATTAATATCAAATGCCTCCTTTACAAGGTCTTCTTTAGCTCAGACTTTGATAGAGTCTCAACTCCTCCTCTTTTCTCTCTTCTCTAACTCTTGCTACCTACCCAGAACAAGATCAAAGATCTTTTACATGAGGGGGATCTTCGAGCTCTTCCCTCCATCCTCACCAAATCTCATTTAATTACATTGAATTACCCAAAAATGGTTGTCTAGTTTGAATCAGAGCTAGATTGCAGCCTTACAACCATTAAAGATCCTCTATTAATTATAGCCTACATATAGGCACGACTCTATGGCTCTAACATCCTTACAAGGGCTTCGCCTTTCCTCATTGAATGCATGCACTGAGTTGGATGGCTAGGTGGCGCATGGATAGCTTGGAGAGATGCTCCTACATCATATTACCTTTTCACTTTACATAGGACCCTTCCCACACTACCCATACTTAGTCTATTTTAAATCCTTTAGTGCAGAAAAATTATATGCACTCCCAATATTTCAACACAATTGATTCTTTTAAGAAGCACGCCTTTCCTGATAATCAAGAGCTGTTTATGTCATATTAATTTTCTTTGATTTACAAGGAAATGGAAATCATTTAGGATTAATGGGAAGCAAATGTCCCATTTTTTAAAGATATACTTAATGGTTTCTATTTATGATACTTGTATTTCAAAGGTAACTCATATGTGTGGAAAGGATGGTTTAGTAAATACTCGCCATTGACTTGGCCCTTTAACGATTCGAGATGTGTAATTCATTACTACAGTTTCAAATATATCAAAGTCCATTGAAGAAACATAAAGTATGGCAAATAGAAGGAAGAAGGAGATTTTTTGTGGTGATACAATTAACTCTCTCTCTCTCAATGAAAGATAATATTTTTCATTGGTTGACTTCTTATCAATGATTTTTGAACAAAAGTCTAGAAGAAAAGAAAAACAATAGACTTTGGACTACATGGCTAGTTAATCTTGGTTGTGTACCAAAAGTATTTGACTCCAAGGAGTTGGTATCTTGGTGCACACAAATATTTCATTCCAATATGAGAATGATCCAAGTAGATATAGAAGGAAATAATCTAATTTTCCTAACCCTGAAAGTATTCAGGAGAATGATCTGCATTCCTTCTACAAATAAGAGTCTCAATCTCCCTGATAGAGATGCATTCCTTGAATCTTAGGGTGTTGGTTCAAATGTATTGAACAATTTTCTGATTCCATGTGCCAAAATTCCCAATGAAGTTTCAAAAATCAATATATCCTTGCTAGAAGAATCGTATCAGAACTTTTCATGGTTGTTCACATATTTTGTAAAACAATATTTGACTTCCCATATACCCACATAAACTCTATATGCACTATGTTTTTCTTTTTGGAAAGGTGTTATCTTCGACTAGGAAGAAGTAATATCAAATGAAGTTTCTTTTCAATTGAGTAATTATTTGAGTACTCAAAGGATTTTCATGACCACATACTTGGTCTTTGCAATTGCGGATTGCAACAATTTTTAGGGCCTTTCTTTAAAGTGAATTTTGATATTGATAATGTAGTAGTTCAGTTTTGGTACCTAGTGTTGTGAAAACACAAAGAACCATTTCATTTTTACATTATTCAATATAATTTTTTAAATTATTTTGTACATGTAGTAACTAGAGAGAAACCAAAGACAATAATCCAAGAAGATGAGGAATTTCTAAAGGTAAAGGGTATTTTAATTTAATAGGAAAACCATACCTACATCTGGTTGCATGGTTGTAAAAAAAAAAACCTTTTTCTCTCAATATTTATATATAATAGATAGTTTTTGGTGAAAATTTGTAGACAATATAAAGATTGGTGAATCCTATTAGAAAGGAAATGAAAAAGGATTTTCATTACCTTTCCTTTTCATGTTTGAGATACAATAATAAATAATTTATCCCATTTTAAGGAAGTTTCAAAGACACTCAATGTATTTAATCTCAAAGAATCACAACTTATAAGGGGCTTTGAACATATAGTATCCATGAGGAACAACAATCTCTTTACCAGAATTGATGAAGAAACTGATGATAATGACCCAAAAATAAATCACAATAATGCGTGCAAAGAAGACTTACTTATACAAATTATCTAAAAAATTCAAAATCAAAGAACAAAAAGACAAAGGCGGAAAGGAGACACTACTATGCATTATTCCTCAAATTGTCAGTCATGTAGGAGCTCCTCCTCTAGGAAAAAAAGAGAGAAGGACATAAATAGAAGAGAGAGTAATGAAGGACATGTCAGAGGTGATTGTGGAAATGATCCACCCCATGTCTATCTTGAACATACACATACAATGTCTTAGCAAAATTGAAAAAGAAGCCCAAGTAAAAGTGATTACCAGGATTGAGGAAACCAGGAATACCATTGATATGGAGATTGATAGTGTCGAGGTACCCAACTAGGTATCTTGACAAATTGATGAAAGATAGAAAATTATAGCGAACCTTGCCATAGATGAACCTATGTCGTTTGAGGAGCAGTCCTCAACAATGCACAACTCTTAATACAACAAGGAAGAAAATAAGTTGCAAATAGAACAAGTCAATGTAAAAACAACAAGGTAATTCAAAATAAGTGCCCATAAGTTGATGTTTCAGGATTCATACCCTATGGAGTCTTGAAATTACATTTTTATACAAGTGGCATTCTTTCCCATTCAATTTTGAAGCAAGAATAAAAAAATATTAAGTTTGAAAAGGGAATAAGTGAGCTTGAAGATTCTCTAAGTCCAAAGCCATTGTTTGCAAAACCACTAGCCATACTTCCATCTGATCATATTCCCCAAGCACACTAGGAACCTAAATTAGAGTGAGAAAAGTTTCCCAACATTTGAGTGGATTAAGACTCTATGTTGCCAAGAATATCAAAAAAATATTTGAGATTATTTCACAAGCATGGGAGGTCAGTATGAGCATACAAAATTTATCTCAAAGGATTACAAGTTTTATTGAATATTTGAAAATTTATTTAGAGAATGATGAAGGACTCTATAATAATGAGGTAAAAACTTTCATTGCATGGGTCACTAGCTTGAGAGATCATCATAGAAATCAACAACAATTACCATCAAACAAAAGAATGAAACAAATAAGGGCAGGATAGGAAGAAAGAGTAAATATGTTAAAAGATACAACTGTTGATTGTGAGAGAATTAATGGAAAAATAGGATTTTTTTCCTAAAAAAATTAGATATTGTAAAAGAATTACAATACCCACAACATTTAATAAATTTAGGGATAATAACGAAGGAACAATTAGATAAGGAATTAGTTGTGGTTAATACTTTGTGGGGCAACGAATTTGAAAACCTTGTAGAGTTTCTTGAAGAAGAACTTATGCATTGTCTTGTCACATTTGTAAATGAAAATGAGGACCACTTGTTAGAAATTGACAAACTCCATGTGGAATTTAAACAAATAGAGGAGGTGATATCCTCACTTAGAGTTAAGCAAGAAATCACCATCCCACTGATAAAGGGGTACATAAATGAATGGCTCAAGAAATCATTATTGTTACCTTAAAGGAAGACCAAAGATCAAAATAATATAAAGGTAAACCTCCAAAAACAAAGAGAGAACACTTCCTTCTTAGTAAGCTAAGCATCTGTTGGAAATCATGGTTTAGCAAATTGATCTAGATGGAAATGATGAAATCCTAACAAAGCCATAAAATACAACTAACTAAACAAATTTTTGGTGGTGTTAATGATATCCAAGTGGAACTATAAAATAGAGATGAACATTGTAGAAATAACTTTTCATTATGGACATAAAATAAACTACTAAGAATGCATTTCACCTATAAAAAATAATGTGGGAGGTGGTTAATAGAAAATGGGATGAGTAGTACAAGCATATGGCGAATGCCACCATTTCCATGAGTAAGCACGCATCCACCATAAATTTATTTTTCAAAATATTTGACATGTAGTTGGGCATCCAAAGTAAGTGAAACAAGTCCAAAATCAATCCAATGGAAAGCACTATAGGGTTTTAAAAGAATAATTATATAAAATGTGGCTATGCCCTTTACTCAATTTTTTTCAAGTTTTGAAATCATGGATATTTAATTACATTTTGACACACTTTTTAATAGTTTATGGTGTTCTTTTAACGCTATTTAGACAGTGTTTACATGCTTTATGGCATGGTTTTGACAAATGAATACATTATGATGTTATGATTTAGATTATTATGTCATTATATACTTATAATGATAAGGATAATTGTTTCTTCTATGAGTTACATTTTACATATATCATACATTTTACATGTGATGTAAAAAATTTTGAAATGAAAAAAATAAACTTTCTCCATCAGAAATAAAAGGAGAAGCTTTTATTTCTTAGTTTTTGGTATAGAGGAAAAAATAATAACATTAGTTTTTCTTTATTAAATTTTATATATATATATATATATATATATATATATATATAT
>CBVK0100135003.1:0-14583 GCA_900067695.1 Picea abies | reverse complement strand
GTTTTATCCTAAGTTTCTGGCAAGGGGAGAATGTACAAGGGAGATGCGTGCTGGTGGAATGCATGCATTTTCATGGGTGACAAGTGTCAAACCTAACGCATGCGAATAAAACAGCTAGGGTGAGCTGTGAGAAGGGTTCCTCCCCCATTCTACCCGATTGTCTGAACGTGTACGGAGCCCTGGATAGTACTACCAACCCGACTCCTGTAGAGAACCTTCGTGCGTCCCTGTGATTTGAAAAGTCTATGTCTGGCTTTGAGAAAACCAGTGTGTATATTCCTCGAACAAGAAGCCTGCGTGGATTTGGGGAAAGAGTCTGTGTTTGTTCTGGAAAGTTGGTACATCCCTTCTTTGTTCTAAACCGGGAGTCTGAATCGACCCCTACGTGGACGACTCATCACGCATCCTTGAGAATCCAGAGTGTGAGTATATTCCATGTTGCCAAATTGATAAAACAGAAGTGTTTCGTCCCTGCTAAGACTGGTTATACTGTTGCACCTATCTGGAGCTGCCCTGGGGTGTTCGTGTCTGGATTCCCATGGATTTTGGTGGATGTGTAGTGTTTGATCATGTGTGGCTTGTTGGTCAGTTTGTACAACACTCTCTCCAGGTGAGAGAGGTGGTTGAAGTTGGAAGAACAAGTTGTTGGACCTATGAGAGACTCCCTCCAAGTGAGAGAGTGCGCAAAGGAAGGAGAGAACTCCTTGAAGGAACCTTGTAGCTACCATAGAGCCCAGAGAATTCTGGTCCGGCCTGTTCCTGTAACCCAAGGCAAAGGAGATTAGCATCCGAAGGACTGTCCAGGTGACAGAGAAGGTGTATACTCCTGGGGTGGAACATGCATGTGGGGAATGAGGGTCTGTGGGAAGTGAGCATGGGAGGTTCCTTGGAGAGAATCCCTTCCTTTTGGCTGTGTGTTGTTTTCCCTGTAACCTCAGCCTAGCCTAGGATTCCTTGTCTTGGGGTGGAGCTTAGTCCCAGCTCAAGGGTGATCCATTGTTGAGCTGATGAGCAGTGTGGTCTAAGGCTGGGAGGTTCGTGGAAGGCCTGCACTTGGTTGGTGGATTCTACCATTGTTAAAATATAAGGATTTGATTAGGTTTTAATCATGTTTTATCATGACTCTATTACTTATATCATCATGATTTCCGCTGTGTATATGAATTAGTATGAAATGCTATTGATTGTTAATTATGGCAGTAACTCATATGAATACTCTGTTAGAATGTGTTTTTTTGTTTAAATGTGTGTGGATTATATAATACCTGTATGAGTTATGTATCAAGTGGTGTTAAAGTTTCTTTTAAGATTGATTAAGCCATGGTAGCTGAAAAGGTGCACTACACATCAATTCTGACTGCTAAGAATGAATTTTGAAAGAGGCACCAATATATTACAGATCTTCGTAGACACCAATTCCCACCGCTAAACACCAACTTAGCAAGAGACACCAATCTATGAGCTACACCAAAATTCACCTAGTCTGCTTGCTATTTCTTCCTTCACCATATCTCTCACCCCTTCTGTCTTTACCAAGTCTACTCATTGATTATGCCTCACTAGGTCTCATCACTACTTTTGCCTTTACCAGGTCTGACCAAAATTTGAATTTCCAAATGGCTACTTTCCCAGTGCTTGTTGTTTTGGGCCTCTTCCCAAGAACAAACTTGTACAACATTCCATGTATCCAATTTTTCAAATATGATTCTAAAATTCTTACCACATGTAGAACAAAATATCTCCCCTTCCTTTTCAGAATATCAAAGTTTGAAACATCCCATAAATAAGTTATAGGAAAAGTGTCAAACGTATCTATTTGAAACAGATTTCAATAGAATTCAAGAACCCTAACTTCCACAAGGCATATTATCGAAAGTGTATAAAAATAGAATAGAATATTTTTACCACATGTACAACAATATCTCTCCTCTATATTTGCAAAATATTAAGGTCTGAAACATCCCATAAAATGAGCTATAGCGAAAGTACCAAGCTGACCTGTTTGAAACTGATTTTAGGAGCATTCATCAACCCTAACTTCCACATGGTATATATCCAAACATATAGAGAACAATCATATAATATAACTACCACATGTGCACTAATATCTCTTCTCTTTATATTAGAAATATCAAGGTCGAAAACATCACAAAAAATAAGTTATAGAAAAAGTGCCAAGCTAGCCTGTTTGAAATTGATTTTAAGAGCATTTAGGAACCCTAACTTCCAGAGGGAATATATCCCAAATTATAGTGAACCAAAATCTGATATTTGTACGAAATTTACACCAAGATTTCTACTCTATCTGTACAAAATATTAGGGTGTGAAACATTACAAAAAATAATTTATAGAGAAAGTGTCCAGCTAACCTATTTGAAGTTGATTTCAAGAGCATTATGGAACCCTAACTTCCACAGGGAATATATCCAAAAGTATAGAAAAATATAATTCTAAATTTTTA
This sequence comes from Picea abies, assembly GCA_900067695.1. NCBI lineage: Eukaryota > Viridiplantae > Streptophyta > Pinopsida > Pinales > Pinaceae > Picea > Picea abies. The sequence continues at coordinate 12,121 of CBVK0100135003.1, read as the reverse complement.
ATACAAGTACATCGAGATCTCCCCTTCGTTTCTTCCAAATTGCAAGGTCTAAAATGTCATAGAAAAAATGTTATTGCAAAAATGCCAAGATGGCCTGAAGTTGATTTAGCAATTCAATCTTTGCTAATCCATTTTTTACATTGTCACTTTCTCTCAATGATTTCTCTTTTTATACTTTTTCATACCCTTCATGAAGGGACATGTCCATTAATTAAATAAGTAATTCCCAACCATGGGAAAATACCCCAAACCATGGGAAAATACCCCAAATCCATGGGTTTGAAACCATCATTTCACTTTTAGATTTTTCAAATGCACCCCTTTTTTAGTATACTTGTAGACCTATATATATAAATCAATCTTGGAAAATATGTGGCTATTTTAATGTTGTAATATGACATCCTTTGACATCAATTCCAATAATTCCAACATAAACATCTATTGGAATGTTCTTTAAACAGTGAAATTTGTCATGAAATTTAATTTCATGTCTAAGTAGTTATGATAAAGGAAACATTATATCCCACATGGATGAATTAAATTGATCCAATCTAGAACATCCAAACATTCATGATACACAATCTAGTGGGTGAATTTAAAAATTTTCACTTACATTGCGATATTTATCTTGATGGAATTAACAAGAGAGTATTTAGTGAGAATGTAATTTTGAAAATGTTATTTTTTTTCAACAAACTATAAACTTGGGTAGTGTTGTGTCATCTCACACTGGCCATTCTTCCTCTCTTACTATTGCATTATTCTAAAACCCTCCCTCACATAATCCATGCACTGATGCTAAGTATTCCAAACATAGAAAAGTGTGATAATATTGAGTTTGTCCATCACAGAAAAGTGCACTGAAAGTATGCCATGATAGGTGTCCAAACAAATTTGAAAACTGAATTTTCCTATAGTAGTACTCATGTCATTACTATTGTATGAAATTGGTAATAATACATAGATTATCTATGATAGTACACATGTCATCACTATTGTATGCAATTGGCAAGTATAGATAAATTGTCTTGCAATGTAATTTATAAAGTTCCATCATAATCTAATAGAGTAAGATTTGATTTTTATGATATTATTAAAAGGTTAAAATAAAGAATATAAAACAATAATGAGCATGTATGTGATAATATTATTTAAGTGAAAGTTTTTCTATGTGTATCCAATCCTTATAATGTTTTGATATTCTTGTGATCATAGAATATTTGAATTCAATGTCTTTGGGAATGGTATAGAGATTAAAATGATTTTTTTGATCTAATATAGAAAACAAATATGTCCACTCAAAGTTTAGAAGTTCTATTTTTAATAAGTTTAAGAAACATTTTGTTAGGTAGCTACATAGATAGTGGGGGGCCTGGAGGGTCCACAGTTATAATAGTAGAGGCCATTCAATGTAAGGTTGACTAGGTCCACTATAATATTAAATAAGTCCCACTATGGTAGTTAGATATAATAAATGTAAGAAGACTTCTTAAAAGGTTATGCTTCTAGAAGGTTCTTCCTCTAGAATGTTCTTAGGTGGTTGGTAACACTATATAAAGGGGCTCAAGAAATGTAATGAGTATGAAGAGAAGTATTTTATTTGGAGCGGTATCTCAATAGGAGGATGCCCCCTCGAGGAGGAAAGTGAACATGAGAGGATCCCTTCCATAATAGGATCCATTGTATGGTGTTTCCTTACCTCAAGGGTTTTGATATAATAAAGTGGTCATTTTCTATATTGTTCCATATATCTTGTGTGGTTATTGTATTCAAATATATTTGGTACTATTGTGTTATTTTGTATTCAGGTCTTTGGTACTTAACAATTGGTATCAGAGCACTTTCTTTGACAAGTGTGGGAATTTTGTTTTATTTTTTGCAGATTTTTTCGGAGAAGAAAAAGAGGGCCACAACATTCCATAGAATTTATGTATATTTTTGTGAAAAAATTGCAAAAATGGGTTGTAGATTTGAGTTCCTCTAATAAAAACACCCAATTAAAAAAAAATCGTCCGAAACAGATTTCGGGAAGTCAAGATATTGACATTTTAAAATCTGCAATTTTTCATGGTTTTTTCTGTTGAAGGAAACATGGTTTATTTATTTATGTAGCATCTCGAGGCTGAATTTTATAAAAATAATTACATATATGAGTTCCTATTTGAAAAATAGTTGATTTCAAAAAAAGAATCACCCAAATTGGAGCTCCAGAAGTGAAGATATCGTTGATTTAAAATCAACCTTTTTTGGGGATTTTTCTTGACGACAACGGGACTGCAGAGTTCATAACTTTTCACAGGGTGTTGAGATTGCTATCATATCAATATCATTGGATAAATCATCTTAAGAGATTTACTTTGATATATTATATATTGTGTTTCCAATGGACATTGGATCTCAACTCCTCATGGGTATTCTATGGAAGATTGAAGCCATTGAGCAACATTTTCACGAGGGGAAACAAATTATTAGGGATAGTTGTCACAATGTTCAAAGGTAATTGGCTAGCATACATGAGAGATATCTTATGGAGGACATTAGGGATTCATATACTCAAGAAGTATATGTTTGGTATGATTTTGAGGTTGATTGTGATGATTGGTATATGGATAGTTGTCATTTCTGGGATGACAACCACTTTCATATTTTATTGTATGACACTACTCCACCTTCTATAGAGAACATCAATGTGACAAATTAGAAGCTATTTATGATTACCGGTGTCCATTATGCATATTCTGCAGTGGTATTATTCCTTCCAGATTCAGTTACAACCCTTTCCCACTATGTGGATGGATCTTCTTATTTGGATCCACATGACAGGTGTCGATCTTTGGAACATCATTTTCAATTGGTTATTAGGTTCTCATATCTTCCGTGTGGATTTCATATGAGCACTTGGATATGGGATCCCAGTTTACAATGGTGGTTGTACTACTTCAGCATGGTGGCTCACATTCCTACATGGGACCCTGGTTCTCTAGTCTTATTTAGAACTATGGTCCACACTTATCCATGGGACCCTGGTATATGCTTGTACACCCTCATAGAAATCTTTGAGGACAACGCTTTCATAAGGGGGATGGAATGTTAGGTAGCTAGAGATGTAGTGGAAGGCCTGAAGGGCCCATAGTTATAATATTATAGGTCATTCAATGTAAGGTGGACTAGTTCTACTATAGTATTAAATAAGGCCCACTATGGTAGTTATATATAATAAATGTAAGAGGACTTCTTAGAAGGTTCTTCTTCTAGAAGTTTCTTCCTCTAGAATGTTCTTAGGTGGTTGGTAGAACTATATAAAAGGATTCAAGCAATGTAAAGCATATGAAGAGATTTATTGTATTTGGAGCGATATCTCAATAGGAGGATTCACCCTCAAAGAGGCAAGTGAATAGGAGAGGATCCCTTCCATAACATGATCCATTGTATGGTGTTTCCCTATCTCAAGGGTTTTGATATAATAAAGTGGTGGTTTTCTATATTGTTCCATATATCTTGTGTGGTTATTGTATTCATATATCTTTGGTACTATTGTGTTATTTTGTATTCAGATCTTTGGTTCTTAACACATTCACTATAGTGTTGTTCATTGTGATACACCATTCTTAGTGAAGATTTCCTTTTTGTTTCCATTTTGGGACAACCTTGAATTTCTAGTTTCAATGTAACTTTAATTTTGTTCCCTATTGGTTGCAAGGTTTTTTAAACTTTTTGTTCAATTACATTTTCACAAGTTTTTTTTCATTGTTTTTATTTCTAATTTAACAATTTTATAGTAGAATGTGCCAACTTTTTGATGTACTAATTTTTTATTTATCGTGATTAGTAGTTACATTGCAATGAAATCTATCAAATACTCCTCCAAAGATGAGGATAAAACATTCCATAAAGAAAAAGAAGAAGAAAAAGAAAAATAATTTGATGATGAAAAATATAATAGCTCTTAGTAGTCAACCCCTGAAGAAAATGCCCCCTAGTCTCCATTGACCACATTTCTAGTCAACAATTTTAAGTTGATAAAGAGTTGCTAGGATACCCCATTGTTCAAACAATTTTGGCCTAAGGATATAATGCTCTCACTGACTTGTGTTGGGATTATAATTCAACATCAATTACATTCAAACACATACAAGGAAAATGGCACAAGGAGTTTACACTCAAGAAACCCTCAAAGGGGAAATTCCATTCAATCAAATCATTTGAGTGTGTATTTTTATTGTACAATTGGTCCATTTATATAACAATATGTGACTATAACAACCATGTCATAATTAGATATTTAGTTCAACCATATGCAAAAATTTCTCTAATAATATCTCCTTAAATATCTCAATTAATTCTATGAGATCCTCATCCCTAACTTCTCTCTTTTCTCCTCATCTTTGATTCTTACATATAATTCTATGCCTCGTCTACATAATTACAAGTCCATCATATAAATTTTTTAACATTATTCATGATTCACAAGTAGGATTTAATCCTTCATACTCCTCCATAATGAATACTTGTGATCTCAATATTCAATGATCATCCTTTTTCTCTTCAACCCGTCTTTGAACTGTTCCAATTCTTATCTTCATATTCAATCTTCTTTAGTCCTCTATCTTCAACAATATTCCTATTTGGTTTTATTCATTTTTAATCTTCAATCTTCTTTTAACTAGATCTTGTACCTACAAAATATAAACATCATGTTTGTTCAATTCCATATAAAAAAGTCACCATCCAATGGAATAAATGGGTCGCTAGCCACTATATCCATGGGATCTCAAGGAAACGTTTTCTCATACATGGTTCATCAACAATTATTAAATAACAAATCTTCATGCATGTATCTTTTACTCCCCTTGCATCATCCTAAATCATCATCATGGTTTTTTTTTGGCTTACCCATAAACACACTCTGGGTTTTCATGGATTACCTTTAACCATTACATCCTCTAGGTTTTACATCATTTTACACTTAACCATTACAATTATCAAGTGGTTTTGGATCACGATGAACCATACATTAAATCAAGTGGTTTTGGATTACAATGAACCATACATTACATCAAGTGGTTTCTAGCTGACCAAAAGCCTTCATTTGTTACGACGAGTGGTTTTTGGTTTACCATAAACCATCAAAAATCAAGTTATGAGGGTACAATTACCTTATCATGGCTTAAATTCACCATCATAATTTTACTTAGGTGTATGCAATATCAAATTTCAAGTACATTTTCATTTGAGTATAATTTATCCTTTTTACAACATAGGACCAAGACCATTTTCTTTTCTATCATAAAAAATAGTATCAAGGAGGATTATCAATCTTCTTAGGAATTTTTTTTCATCTCAATTATTGAACACACGATATTATTTATTCTTACCTTGTATTTCTTCCTTCTTCTTTTCTTTTTACTGCTTCAAACTTTCTTCTTTGTCCTCGTCTCTTTACTCTTCAATATTTCCTTGTCTCATTCTTTTTTTTTTGGTGCCCATGAGTCCATATTTTTTAACTTTATTTCACCATCCTCTTCTGTATTATATCTTTATGTCTACTTATCTTTCTTTCTTCTCTTGTCCTTGGTGTCTACTTCTTCTACTGTCATTTTCTTTTGTACCTTCATAAAAATAGGTTTCTTGTAGAAGGGAAATCTCCATATAGAAAGACATGTATGACCTTCTCTTGGAAAACTTAATAGACACACCAATGTCATGATTTGACATAAATTAAACTTGACTTTGACATTGTCTTTTGCTGTCTCTTTACTAGGACTTCTTACATAACTAGGATATTTAAAACTACTCTTGCACTTGAATTTGACTCTTTTCATTAGTACTTACTCCAAACCTTGACTTGGGCTTACTCTCAATCTCACTAATCAAGAAGTAAATTGGAAAAATGAAATATACCCATTTGAATAATCACTTGGGCATCCTGTTTGTATTTTTTGTATAAAAAAATATAGTTTCTTCAGTGGGAAAAATGTGTTTTTCACTTGGAACTTTCATTTTTTCATTGTGGGTGGATTATTTTAGGAATATTTTCTCTTTCAAAGTTGATTTTTTTTCAGTCAATCTTGAGAGGCCTTTGATAGATCTCTAATAGACCTTTCCAACGCTATAATGTATTCTTAATTTGGTTGTGATAATGGTTGTAATATTCCTTTTAATGAATGTATATCTAATCATTACATATAATCCTTTTTTTATGGGATGAATATCTAAAAAGTAAAGATGAATCTTGAAATTATAAAAATTCCCTTTGGTGCTTCTCTAAATATATTTGTAATGCAACTAAAATAACTAAAAATAGATCGATAATGAAAGATGAATCTTAATTTTACTAACAATCATTCCAAAAAACAATGAATTTCCCCTTCAGTGTTTTCTTCTTATTGGATCGCATGCATAATTTACAGTGTCAATTCTCTCCTCTTCATTATATATCTTGTTCAATAGGCCCATGATGGCCATACGTTCATCATTCTCATTGCAACATCATCACCGTAACCACCATATCATTGATACCAAAGGTTGTCATTACAATTCAACACTAATTACATTCAAACACATATAAATAAAGGGATAGAAGGAGTTTACACTCAAGAAACCCCCTATGTCGAAATTCCATTCAATTAAACCATTCACATGTGCATTTATATTGTACAATTGGTTCCTTTATATAACAATAGGTGACCATAATTGTTGAGCTTATGGTTATATCGAGAGGGGGGGTGAATCAATATAAGATACCTTTTACTTTATTTAACCATTTATCAATCAATCATTGAGTGAGAAACAATAATCGCATATAAACTCAATTCACAATGCATGGAGTTTAATGTGGAAACCCTTGCGGGAGAAAACCAAAAAAACTTTTCTTTTATAAATGTTTGTAGGAACCAATCTATTGTTAAAAATATTGTAGGAACCAACCTACTGGAGATACCAATTTCATTATATGAGAACCAACTGAGAAATATGTAGGTACCAACCTATTGGAGACACCAATATCCTCAATTGAGAACCAACTCAATAATATGTCACCAATCCAAGATCTTTATACACATAGTACTTTTGAACTCACCTAAATGCTCCATTCTATAAGAAATCCTTGAAATACTAGTAATCATAACATCATTTCCATAATGTAATCACTGACGAAAAAATCCACCGATGGAAACATCCTTTCACAAAAACATCCACTAACGACAACATCTACTAATGAAAATATCACGACAACATCACAACCTCATAGCAGTGCATATGGGAGCATCACAACCTCATAATAGTGCATATGAAAACATCACAACCTCATAGCAATGCATATGGGAGCATCACAAACTCACAACAGTGCATATGAAAACATCACAACATTACAACAACATCATAACCTTATAGCATACCTTGAGAATAAGAAAGACATTAAGATAACCCCTTAGATTTATTTTGCACACTAGAAAGACACCCCAACACCTTGAGCACACTTAGACTTTTTCTCTTCATTGGTTGCACAAAAAATGAAAAATTCTATCCTATAGTTAAAGTAATTCTGTCCCAAAAAATTAGTTGAGTCGACCTCAATTTTCTAGTTGGGTTATCGGATGAAAGAACTCATATCTCCTCATTACTAGGGAGTTAGAGGGACTTAAATATACTGTTGGAAAGGTCTCAGAATAAAATTTCCAACCATGAAACTTGTGTTCCCATTTGATTTAGGTATGTAGGGAAAACATTCCCTCAAATAAAGGGTATCCAAATTGACCACAAATAATACTTTCAACAATCTCCATCTTGCAGTATTTATCTTAGACATATGTAGGCTTGTAATGTTTATCTTGGATATCTTGTGGGCTCCATTTGTGTACAAATAAAAGTGTGCATGTGTAAACAACCACATGTTATCTCATCCCACAAGGGCCATACTTAAAACCTACACCATAAGGGGTCCTCTTTGGAGTTATATACATTTATATCAAGGCTCCTTCAAGGATCTTCAAGGCTTCTTCAAGTGGATACATCATCATCACTTTTAGGGGCTTCTAGGATTTTCTTTAGGGCTTCTTCTAAGGTTTTCATCAATGAAAACCAATTTTCCAACAATATCCCCCTTTGGCATTGATGGAAAATTTGTAACAAAACCATGCTCCCCATGTCTTCGTGCTATGATCCTAATGACTGTACTGTCCTCTTGTATTCATGATGACTCCACTTGTCTTCATGTGTCTATTTTTAATTTTTGTCTCTCACCCTTTGACATCAATGGAAAATGGTAACTCCCCCTAATGGTATTCCCATTTTTTGATCTTGCGGAATATTGTGGAAATCATTTTGGAGCAAAAATTACTCCCAGTTTTTGTCGAAGAAGCTCGAAGGTATCCCTAGGAAGAGGCTTTGTGAATATGTTTGCAATCTATTCTTTTGTCCCAATGTACTCCAACTTGATATTCTTTTTTCTGACTTGTTCTTGAAGAAAGTGGAACTTAATAGAAATATGTTTGGTCTTGGAATGAATTACTAGATTCTTGGAGATGTTTATAGCACTGTTGTTGTCACAAAGTATCAAAATAGGATCAACATATCTCACTTGTATGTATTGTAGGGTTTGCTTCATCAAGAGAATATGAGTACAACATGATGTTTCTGCGATATATTTTTCTTCTACCATGGATAAGGATACTGAATATTGCTTCTATCTCAACCAGGACACTAAGTAGTCACCTAAGTAGAAACTTTCTCCACTTGTACTTCTTCTATCATCAATAATTCCTACCCAATCTGCATTCGTGTTGTTGGAAATACTAAGAGGGGGGTGAATCAGTATTTAGCTATTTTTAGCAATATTTAACACTTGAAAGTTGTAGAAATATTATGCAACATTATCACATCACATTAGAAATCAAAACATATCAGATCACATGTACATTACACAAATTTTTTATGTGGAAACCCAATTGGGAGAAAACCACAAAATGCTTTCTAATATATCAGAATATTACATTCACCGGAAGCACCAACTTCTAAGAATCTCTAGAACCTACAAGAAGGAGGCACCAACCTCCTAAATTTTCTATCACCAACCCCCTTGTGAGCACCAATTCACACTTACCAGACACCAACCTACAAAATGAATACACCAAGCTTCTCGAGCACCACCCAACCACCCTTGTTTCATAATTATTCCCAAAAACAAGATTTATAGAAGATTACCAGAGTAACCCATTAATAACACTTTTCAAGGTGAGTCCCTTTCCTTGTCAGCTGCAAAAGGTAGACTGTATCACCCTTGATATGTAGCCTTAATATGCTACCTTCTTTCCTTCATTTGATCACATTCTTAAAACCTTTTTTGAGTCATCCTCTTATTTCCAAAGCTAAATCATAGCTGGAACAAGATATTTACTTGAGATACTCTTAAAATGTGACTTGAACATCCCTCAAAATATGGTCTGAATTCTCCTCAAAACAATCCTAACTGGCCTTCAAATTTGTCCCCTATATAGGTTTGGAAATCTCTCTCAACAGGTCTACAAATATTCTCCCAAATTGCTCGAATAGATCTCTGAAATTTTGTACTAAAGAAAACTTTAAAAATTGTAGCAAACTCACCTCAGATCATGTTTAAAACTTGCCTCAGAACACGCTTGACTTACCTCAGAAATGGGTCTTGACTTGCCTCATAAATTACCTTATTTCTTCTGTATAATAGGCCTTAGATCAACGTTATAAATTTAGACTTGTTGCCTCTAGTAACTAGACCTTAAAGCCTCATATCTCTTTAATTCACTACCTCATAAGTCACTTCAAAACTGCCTTAGATCAACTTCAGTTCGCTACTTATTCTCTGTTGGAGTTCACCCATGTATCTTCCTTAGACAGCCTCAGATATGCCCTCTGTCACAACCTCAGATTCACCTTGCAGCCTCGGGTATATCTTCTGTCACAACCTAAAATTATTCCTTAGATATGCACTTATCCTTGACACTGATTCACCAAAAACATTTCTTCAAATTCATCACAGAAACTGCCACAAAACATGCTTTGATGCTCTGAATTTTTTTCCCAAATACTCCTTATTTGCCTAAGATAAGAAGTGCTTAAGTTAATGGTTGTAATGAGGAACTTGATGTCTAGTTATACTAATTTAAGTCATCCTTTAGGGACTTCTTCACCAATCACATCATCACTTTTATTTTTAATAAAAATATTACATCATTTAGGGAAGATTTTACACATCAAAATTTAGTTTAATTTTCAAGGGTAGTTCCAAATGGGGCCGGAAAATTTAATTTATTATCAATATTATATTCCACTTAGGGCTGAATTTAGGGGACTTCATGTCCTTAGATCTGGGGATTCTTCAGGGCTTCTTGACCATACCTTACATTATCAACTTTAAGAGGGAACATCTCCTCAACCGTGATGAACCACCTACCACTGGAAACATCTTGATGAGGACTATCAATCCATGGAGGTTTCACATGAATTTGCAATTTCCTTCATAATATTTTTCTTTAATCAATTTCAAGGCTTCTTGACTTGCTTCTGGTATTCATCTAGGGTTGATATCAATGAAAACCAATTTTCAAACAATCTCCCCCCTTGCATTGATGGAAACATTCATACTCCCCCTATGATCATTTATCCCCATGTATTCATGCTTATGATATTTCTCTCCCCCTTTGACATCAATGGAAAAAGGAAACTCCCCCTGACAGTATATATTTATTTGAAAATTTTTCTCCCCTTTTCTTCTTTGAAATGTGTTGTGTAAATCAATGTGGGGAAGGAACTACTCAGAGTTTCTGTTGAAGATACTCAAACGTCTCCCTTGGGAGGGGATTTGTGAAAATGTTTGCAATCTGTTATTTTTTTCCAATGTACTCCAACTTGATATTCTTTTATGTGACGTGTTCCCATACAAAGTGGAAATTAAAAGGAATATGTTTGGTCTTGTAATCCATCAATGCATTATTGGAGATGCTTATAGCATTGGCATTGTCACATAATATCAAAATAGGATCATCATATTATACTTTTATGTCTTGCAGGGTTTTCTTCTTCTAGAGGACTTGAGTACAACATGTTTCAACTACAATATATTCTTTTTTTGTTTTGGACAAGGATACTGAAGATTACTTCTTGCTCAACCAGGACACCAAACAATCACCTAAGTAGAAGTATTCTCCACTCATACTTCTTTACTCATCAATGCTTCTTGCCCAATATGCATCTATGTAGATGACCATAGTTAGCTCATTCTCTTTCGGATACCATAGTCCAAACTCGGTTGTTCCTTTGAGATATCTAAAAATTATGTTTATTTCCATAACATGGGATTCCTTTGGTGATGCTTGAAATATTGAAACATGTCCAACTTCTTGCATCAAATCTATTCTTGAGGCTATCACATAGAGTAGACTCCCAATCATCGAACTATAAATTATTTGATCCAGTTCTTTAGACTCACCATCCTTTCTCAACTTGCAACCGAGCACCATAGGAGTGCCTAACGGGTTTGCAATATTCCATTATGAAATTATTCAACACTTCCTTGATATACCTGGTTTGGGAAATGAATATTCTATCATCTAGCTGAGATATCTGGAGTCCTAAGAACAAATTCAACTCCCTAATTAGGGACATTTAAAACTCATTTTTCATATCTTTGGAAAACTTCTAACTCAACCTACCATCATCACTTTCGAACATGATGTCATCCATGTATACTTCAATGATAGTCAAATGATCTTGTTCCACTTTTATATATAGATTACTATATGCATTTCCCCTTCTGAATCCTTGATGCTATAAGTATCTATCCAATCTTATGTGCCAAGCTCTAGGTGCTTGCTTGAGTCCATATAGGGATTTATTCAATCTGCAAACATAGTCTTCCTTTTCTGAGAGTTGAAACCATTATGGGTGTTCTATGTAAACTTCTTCTTCTAATTATCCATTTAGGAAGGATAATTTTGTGTCCATCTAATATACCTTGATCTTTATAGAGCATGCATAAGCCAAGAAAATTTTGATTTCTTCCATTCTGTCTATTGGGGAAATGTTTATTCAAAGTCTATACTAACTGTTAAGAACCAAACATCAATATAGCATAGAAAAACCTCAGGAA